>WUAM01000275.1:3127592-3215117 GCA_024336885.1 Actenoides hombroni
GGCGAGATCGCGGAGCACCTCCCTGTCTCCCGCCGCGGGCTACCGGACAAGTGTTTCCATTTAACAAACCCCGGTGTTTTTTTGAATTTTGTTTTCTAGGGAGAAAATGAGAGAGGGCCGGTTTTTTCTCCTGCTCGGGCTGCGGGGCTAGTGCCTGCAGTCGTGGCGGGGCCGCTCGCTGCAAATCGGAGATGCTGATGTGAAAAAGGGCCAAAGCTGAGGGGAGAAGCGTCAGTGGATGCCAGCGTCTGTACTGATGGATTGAGGAGGTGGAAGCTGCCTGCCTGGTGCTAGGGAGGTGAGTGGAATATTCTGCATTTCTTTCTCTCTTAAATCAGTTTGGTGATGAACATTTCCCTCTCCGTGCATTTCCAAAATGAAAAGGGACTTCTAAAGCAAGAAGAAAATTACCTCATTTGGAAACAATAAGCGATGCGCTTGCTGGGTGAAAGAAAAGATGAATGGTACTCTGAGGCAGAAATATTTTGCTGTGTGTAGAGAAAAAATAGTAAGGGGAGACAAGCTGCTGATACAGTGAAAATGACCTTCTCAAGGGATACTGGCCTTCTATCGGCTGCTGCTTCAGCTTCATCCCTTTTTCACAAAATTAAGTCATCTCCCTTTCCTAGTCTGGATCGTAACCCATTAAGATCCAGTACCCAAGCCTTACTAAGGTCCTTTGCCTTGTGGTCTCTTAACGATTCAGAAAGATAATCCATTAGATTCCTCCTGTTGGGAGAACCTCCACTGTACGTAGCACCTCCTCCCAGGGAAACGCAGACTGGCTAAGGCTCTGTCAGAAAAAGACTCCTGGCTGCTGAATTTCTGTAATAAATCCCCCCTGTAACCGTCACACCTGCTCATTCTAGGGATGGGTGGCTCTGCGGAGCTTGGATGCTCCACTTCGGGGTGTGTGCTCCTGCATGTGAAGGAATGGGGAGGTTTTGTTGCATTCATCTGCACCTGTGGACGGCTCCCATCTGCATTTGGGAACCACAAGTTTTTTGGTATCTTTGCATTTGTATTTTGGGTGAGTGATTCATACACAACCCCCCCGGTCCTTCAACGTTAGCTGAGCGAGCTAGACACAAATACATGTCAGTTTAATTTCTGTTAGTAATACTGATCTGATCTGGGTTGGGTTGCTTCACTGTAGCAGCTGTTTAGTGTGCATTCTTGTGGTATTTATTCTGGAGGCTACTGACCTATCTCAACATTTTCCTGTGC
The DNA here is from genome assembly GCA_024336885.1 of Actenoides hombroni. Taxonomy (NCBI): domain Eukaryota; kingdom Metazoa; phylum Chordata; class Aves; order Coraciiformes; family Alcedinidae; genus Actenoides; species Actenoides hombroni. The sequence goes on from WUAM01000275.1 coordinate 3,128,820, forward strand.
AAGATTTGAGAAAAAATCACTAGTTTTCCCTTCAGTATTTCTTTATACCCATTTACTGATACTCTTACACCCACAATTTGATTTTTATTTTGGCTCTCTAGTTCTCACCATTGTGGGTCACACCCTTCGGGTGGCTGTCAAATTTTTATCTACAGAGCTTACAACAGCAATGTGGTACTGTGAACATCTACTTGTGGATCATGAAGGAGTGAAAATGAATGTGTCATTTGTACTTCCTTAGGGGAAATAATTTCTGAATTTATGGATATAGACATTTGAAGTCTGAGCTGATAGCTTAGGTGCTGTTTCAGGCAGAACTAGTGGCTTTTCTGCAACAGGGCACATATTTGCTAGCTGAAGAGATAGAGCTCTGCAGAACAGAGAGCTTTTGCCGTAAACTTGGCTGTCTGCATCACATCATTTGCTTGGAAGCTATCATGCAAAAAGCACAGATCCTTGCCCTTGGGTAGAGGGCATTATTACAGGATAGGCCTGTGTGTGTGGAATAATGAAGTTCCAGTCTTCAAGAAGCCAGTGACAGGTGCAATCAAAAGAAAACATCTAAGTTATATGGCATATTTAGGAGAAAAATCGCATGATATCTCCCATTACCACAGCACTGACTTGCATTTTCAAAGAAGAGACCCACTTCTGTGTGCATATGCATGCTTAGAAGGAAAGAAAAGCAGATTAATTCTCTGTGAGGCCATGGAGATTTCCTTCTGACAATGGACCTTACAGATAATGCTACACCTCCATCAGAGGATTACATGCTTGTCACTTCATTGACTATGGGTTAATAGTTGAATGACTCTTCTGGAGGTATTGCCCTGCATTTAGGAAGCTTCCAGGATGGCTCAGTACTTCAGCTCCAGGCCTTGGCTTTGACTTTAACTGTGATAATGTAAGAATAACCAGGCAGGTAGTTCCGAAGGACGGCAGTGGAAGTGTTCTGCTTGTCTCGTTTCAGGTTACACATGGATAGAATAAGACACGCTACATTTTAAGAAACCTAGACAGAAACAGAAAACAGAAATTTGTCCCTTCTTCTTAAAGAATCTACCTACTAAGTAGTAGGGAAGGGTATAAGTAGAGGGATAAGGATAACAGAAAATTCAGTAGACAATAAAAGCTTAAATCCTTAACTGGTGAAGTCAGCTCTTCCTCTCCAGCTTAAGCAGATAAGAACTTTGACAGCAGACAGAGTCTTGGTTGAAACACAGTGGTAAGGCGATAGAAGAGAACCATGTCTTTTTCTCTCTCCCTCACCATAAATTAAACACTCTCAATTCCTTTGGGTTAAATCACAATAATTCCACTTATTTGAGAAGAGGTTCTCCAGATTTATGTAACTGAACGTAGGAGTTGAATCTGACTGTTTCTGTATAAAGTTCTGGTCCTGCTTTCACAGGAGTGACTGGAAGTCTGGTCACTAATTCCAGCGGGAGAGTGCCCAGGCTCAGTACGAGCATGCACAGTTTCACTGATAGGGTTGCCCCGTGCCCTGTAGGAACAACAGTGTTAAACCATTTTATAGCTGATTTTAGTGATGTCACAGTCTCAATGACAAAGTCAGTAACCACTTGCATCACAAACTCTAATTTGTTAATTATCAGTGATTTTAATCATATTCATTCTACTGAGGAAATTGCAGTGTTATTCCCACAAATGCCGTGCAGGTTGCCGTGCCCCACCTCCAGTGGTCACAGCTTACTACACAGGCAATCAACTATTCTGTTTTATCTAAGAGAACTTTTAAACCAAAGCCCTTCAAAATAAAAATATTGCCATACTTATATGCAGTTTTATTATTTATACACTGTCCTATTTTTATTAAAAAAGAAGGCTAAGTTTTGTTCCTTGTGAGCCCTAAAGTATCCGGGATAAATCCACGTCCATTAATAGTTACAACAGATTCCCTTCAGCGTACTTGAGAGGAGACTTTGATTTATACTTTGTATGTTATATTCAAAGTTCACATTTTGATTAAACTTTCCAGAATCCAACAGTGGTGATTAAGAAGTCCAAATTTCAACTACCATATTGATGAAAAAAAAATCACAAAAGGGAGAAACTAGACTGATCCAAAACAACTAAAACTGATTCTCTTCTCAAAATCCCCTGGCAATTTAAGGTATGTGGAATACACCACATGGCAGAGAAGGGCTAAATTCGGGTTTTATTTATTCTGGAGTTGATACATATTAGCAATTCAAGTCCTTCTAGCTTTATGTGAGTGTAATCAAGGACAGAGTAACCTCTGAAATGAAAACTACAGAGAAAATACCTGTCTCTCAACTGTTGCTTTTCACTAACACTGAAGGGGACAGGTGAAGTAGGATGGGAAGAACAGATTGTTGATGTGGGCCATCATTTCTACCTTACCTAGACTTCAAACATTTGTTACTATTAAATACAGTTAAAATCACAGCTAACAAAACACATGGCAGAATTTCAGAAGGCAACAGCTTTCCCTTTGTTTTTTCACTTAGGTAGCTCAGAGCCTCTTCTATGGTTCAGCAGAATCCCATTTTATTATTTAGCATTGGACATCCAATGTATCATTAGAGAACACAGTTCTACCTCACAAATCCATTTTCCTCTGCCCTTGTTTTTTCTTTAAGCCCTTTATACCAGGGAACTGTTTCTGCTCTGGATTGCTAAGTCATCACATCAAGAAGACAAGTGTGGTAACATTTCCAGACAGTTCTGTGTTACAGAAATAGCCTGTGAAATTACCTGTGATCACGTTGGCCGATAGAAAATTTTATAGAGGCAAATCTGAAAAAATGAATTAAAATTCTAAGTATTCATTTTGCCCACATTCATGAATGACAGTGACCAGAAAGTGAATAGTAATTTCTTAGGAATTACAACTAGTTAATCTGATATTTTTACAGTAGATTTATTAAATAGTAGTTCCTGGACTTGGCAGTTGGGAGGAATTATTCTCATCACTTTTAGATGCCTATAACATAGACACGAACCTGTGGAGTAGTTCTTGAGGCTTCCCTTATAGTTGATGGAGAGAAAAAGATTCCAACAATGCAATTACACGAATAGTTTTTGACTAGTGTTTTAGTCTGAGGTGATCTGACCTCTGGAAATAACTCTCCACTGCCTGCAAAGGAAGCATGGAGTGACCAGCTCAGAGGTAGCCACCTACAAGCATATGCTAAATCTGGACAGACAAATCCCACTCTTACTGTCTCTATTGTAATGTTTAACCAATCTTAACTAGTTAATTATGAAGATATTTTCATGGTTCACTATAAATATTTGTAAGTAATAATACAGTTGCTACTCCCTGCCTACCAACCCTGTTTTCTCTGACAGTAACCAGGCTAGCAGGCTGGTTTCTTTCTCTCACTGTACTTTGACAATGCTGTTGTATGGTGGAGGAAAGACTTCACTAAAGCCGCACAAGTAATCCAACTCTTTTATCCAGATTTTCCTAGCACTCCAGGCAGTATTCTAGAATACATTCCCAGGGTGTTTCTACCCTTATTTTGCGTGCCTGCTTTCTATATTTTCAAACCTCATCAAGGCATTGTGGAAAAACTACCTTTTTCCTCACAAAACACATAATCACAAATACAATTAGACAGCATAGAAAGTGTTGATGCACAAATACAGTTGTGTTGTGGAAGGAAAAAGCACAATTCAACTGAATTGTAATCAATTCAGGGGAAAGTGTCATGGCATAGTAACAAAACCACAGCTGGATATTTAGCTTTGTGGGGGCTTGGTTTTTTGATGGAGTAGGCACCTGGTTATTATACTTCTTCCTTTAAAAGAGAACTGTATCTGTTATTCAAAATGATACCTGCATCTGATCTAAGGGGGCATTTTTCTGGAAATAATACAATTTGAGTTATTAGGTTGTTTGCTTGTTTGGTTTTTTGCTTTATTAAAAAGTTTCTTCTATGGATATTTACCAGTCCAAGTCATATAAACCAAATATTTGGAATGTAGTAACAAAATATGATTTCATTTGGATATATAATGGCCATTTATATGTTCAGTTTGGATGTCCTATGAGGAAAGAAATCCAGGATATTATCTGTTGACCTTCCCAAGTGTTTGTACTATGGGAGAGGATTCAAACCAATACTATATAAAAGTTTTTTCCATCATTTGAAGCACTAAAATCCATCAGTAAATCAATGCATACAATGCTAACCAAATCTGTTCTGAACTAAAATACACCCAAATAAACACTGTTGCACTGGAGCATCTCTCTGTACTGCCACTGAGTTGATAGTGCCCCACAAAATACCTTTGCTGCAACTAGGTCTTGGCAGGAAGATTTTCTCTCAAGATGCCATTCTGTGCCTGGCCTGTTAGATTTGGCAGTCAGGGTGCTGTAATAGAAGCCATTTTGTACCAGGCAGATACTTAGATATTCTTTCAATCACTAAGAACCTATTGAGCTTTCATTTTGTCTTGCTCAATAATGGTAGAATCTCACATTAATCAGTCATTTCAGAGGCATGCTTTTAACCTCTTTTTCAATCAATTTATGTCCAAGAACAGATAAATTTACCTTCATTTGTAAATCAGTGACATTTATGTTGGTATTTAAAATTCTAAGGCTAGCCTACTTCAAATTTGAACAATTGTTCTATTATCATATTGTTTCTGTTCCCTGACTAGATGTGCATAAGTCCTCTGGTTATATTTCCTGCTGTGAATGTTCCCAAACGCAGAGCTGAACTTTGCCTCATGACTGTGATTACATAGGTGTGTCAAGTTTGCTTTTTGCAAGCGTGCTCACAAAAAGAAACAGAATACTGAAGACTTTATGTAATTTTTTTAAGTTACAAGAACACAATCTTGGCTACTAATTTAAACAGCGTATTCATTCAAGGGATTAGCAATTGTTTTAAATGTGGCAAGATTTTAGGCTGACGTGCACATCAGTGCATATTCTGTCAGTACAATATTCTTTGCTTTCACTGGTGAGGTAAATACATAGTGGTCTCAACAAATGAAAGTATCAGGTGTCACCATCAACAAGAGGTAGGAATCTGTGACTTTTAATGCCGCAAATTACAATTCTCCATTTTCCCCAAGAGGGTTAATTGTACACTGCAGTCCTGAACAGTGCAAGTCTATGAAACAGAAGTTAAACCGCTGATAAAGTAGTAACCTACTACATAGACAAAGAACTGCATTATTGGTTCTGTGATAGTCCTGTTCTCTTCCAGTGCAAGCGGGTTATAAACTAAAATTAAATGTTTACAGAGGATATTACCCTGGTCTGTGACGAGAGAAGCCTCTCTCCTTGTGCTGTTGGCCTAGCAACTCTACCCTTTTTCCCAGTTCTGCAGTCAAGGAAACCATGAACAGCTACTGATACTGTGGCTTTTTTGGGACCATACCTGGATTAATGTTCTAACTAATGCTGAGATTTAGTTCTAATGTGGCTCTACAATGAAGGCTGGGTCACAAAACCCCATTTATCCCTATTGAAATCAAGATTAGGAGTGTCTGATTCTTCTGTATTTTCAACTAACTTATATTGCTTTTCTAGTTGGGTCTTCTGATATTGGAAAGCAGTGAACCCCAAGTAGACAGCACTGCAATATCCTAATTTGGAAATCACTTAGACACGATATTTTTAGTAAAAATTGATCTGAAAGAAGTGAGTGACACCTCATATAGCAAGAGTATGCTTTTGTGGAGTCTCCTTCTCTGGAAACCTCCGAAACCTGTCTGGACATGCTCCTGTGCAGCCTGCCCTAGGTGAACCTGCTTTATCAGGGGTGTTGGACTAGATGGTCTCTAGAGGTCCCTTCCAACCCCCATCATTCTGTGATTCTGTGATTTAATGGGAAAGCTAGGCACACAGTCACATGGAACTCTGGAAGTACCTGTAAGTACTGTGGACTTAACTAACAAACGATGAGAGAACTTCTCAGTGAGCAGGACAATTACCTTCCTTCTTACCTCTTTGAGTAATTCCACTAACAATATCTTACTTTCAAAGAATTTCAGCCAAGTGAAATTCAGATGAGTATAAAGACATTAAGGTACTTTCTCATGATCCTATAATCTACATTGCTTCTATACATTTTCACCAGGCTGTCATAAGAATCAAATGGCAAAGGCTGACCAAATAGAATTTTATAGCACTCCACAAAAAGGGATCTGTAAGATAGACAAGCAGTTAACAATTACCCACTATCAGCTATAGGATTACCTTTGAAGTACAGGAATAAACCCTGCTGAGAAAAGTATCTGTATTGAGATGTTTAAAAAGTAACTTTAGTTGGTATTATCAGGGCAGTGGCCAACTGAGAAAGACAAGAGTTCTTGTTCTTTGGTTGGAAAATGCAGGTCCTTCTCCATGAAAACCAACAGAGTTCCCATTCCATACCCAGCCTGGAAGTTTGAACTAGAAAGTTTTTATTAGGCTAGAGATGCCTCCATACATTATTTTGAATAGGATTACCCAAATGAGCTGGCTGGAGACAAGTGATAAGTTTGGTTGTCAGAATCAAGAAAGGCTAAATTTGATTAAAATCCAGAAAGAATGTAGGAGCTCCTGCTGATGGTACAAGTTGTTATACCTCACTGGAAATAACTTGGGAGTGAAAGAACTGAGACACTTTCCTTCTTCCTCTAAAATTAATATTGAATAACATTGTCTTTTGATTACAACTAATAAAAATGGCATTAAAAGTGTGCCACCTTATATGAGTAGCAAAATACTATAGAATAACACTAGGAAAATATCTTAATTCAAAAAGTATTTTTTAAAATAGAATTTGAACTTGCTTTGCCCATGTTTGCATTTGGTTTCTACATGTCAGAGTAAATGATATATGGAATGTGCACCATCCCCAGATATATATATAGTGTGTATATATATATACTACCTTATAGTAAAACATGAAAATAGTAGCAGAGAGACTTTTGAATTTATTATTGTCTGGACAAAGTAGAGTATGTAGGTATCTTTGTACAGTGTCTGATTCTTGGTGTTGCATTTCTCCAAATACAGGTAGTTTGTGATTACTCAAAGCTTGTCTATACAATGGTAACTTTGAAATTTAGACACTTTGTTTTCATGATTTATCCATCAAGAAATTTTCATAGAATTCATTTGAAAGCTTACATAAACAAGTCAATTCAAGAAAGTAATAAAGTGCTTGTAAATATTTTTTAAAGGAGGCCAGATGGAACACTGTCAGTCTATGTACACTGTTCTTATTCACCTATGAGATATGATGTACAAATGACATTTTTCTCAGACATATTGCTTGTTATCTGCCTTCACCTATGTTGTGAAGAAGATTTATATTTGACGGAGTTACATTAAGAGCATATCAATCTATTTGTTTACTTGGTGTCTGCATCTGTTTTGTCAGAATCATCAATTACAGATCCCATATTTTCTAAGATATAATTTAAAAGGATATATTTTTTCCAGAGTTATCTAGTTATAAAATCCATACAAAATACTGTTTTGCATTACAAATAATTTCTTCAACTGGAGAGCAACAGAATATAAACAGTAGAAGGTCAAGATTAAAAGATTTCAGAAAATAATGGAGGTGTACAGAATTTCTAGGATATGGCTCTTCCTTTAACTTTTACAAAAGATTTTAGAAATGTCACCCTCATGGGTGAACTCCCTCCTGCAATCAACACAAAAGATGGGAAGGGACAAATGAAATTATTTTTGTACAGGGCACTCATTTGCACTGTTTAATGGCAGACATGAGAATCTGAAATACTGTACCTCATTCTTAAGAACTGTAAAAAAAAGGTCTCAGAATAGCCAAGGAGACACAGTCAGTATTATGATGACAATCTGCTGTTTTGCTCTGCTATTTCTATACCGTTTCTGTGTCTCTAAAAGAACAAAACCAGTGAATACTTTTACTGGATGCTTCTTTAATGCATGGAGTCTCCACTGGGCAAAGAGATGACACAAACTATTTGCTTTATTCCTCCAGAACTACTTGGTGCAAAATATACTTTGGGAGGAGGAGACTGTAAGTAGGCATGTATGTCAGTGGTATTGCATCTTAATGGCATTGCTGCCAGCTGGAAGAAATGGAAACAGAATTCCAATTGCTTTAAGGTGGGGTGGGCTGAAAGCAAAGCCAGCTGTGAGCTTTTTAGCTACTGCCTTCATCTGTGCAGAGGTGGGAAGGCATAGAGCATTTTGCTAGAGTTGAGAGGTAAGAAATTTTATGTGCCTTGTTTTCTGGCATGTCTTGGAGGCTTTTGGGTTGATACTAGATAATGAGTTATTCTCTTACTACTGAGATGCATCCTGTGGGGAAGTTTTCAGCCTTGCAACAATGAAGAAGCAAAAGCTGTTTAAAAGTCACAGACAGCATTATGAGGCAGTACCCTTGTTATCTTCTTGCAGTTACAATACTGGCTCCAATACCTCAATTTAAAAGGCTTGATGTACGCTGTAAATGAGCTGAAACATAACAAAACCATTGCTTTTAAGTAGTTATCCTGGAAGGCTACAAGTAGTTATCAAGCAAGAAATGGTGTAATACTTAACCAGTGGTACCTGAGAACAGACCAGTGAAAATGCAGCACCCTCCGCCTCACCCCTGCTAGCTGAATAATTTGAGTGGTCTCAGAGGTGTTCTAGTACTCTCTTCTGACAGAATCTTCAAATAAATTACTGTTCTGCTATGCATTGTGGATGTTGGGCCCCACTAGGTAAATCTGCTTTGTGAGTTTAGGGTTAATTTGGAAGCTGAAAGCCATGTGGCTGCAATGGCTTTTGCACAGTTTTGACCGAACGTGCCTTGCTGAGAAATTTGTGCATGACCTTTCTGCTGAGGTCTGGATGTGTTCTGGGTAACCTCCAGCATATGTATTATTTCATCTCAGATCTGTGCCTGCTTCTCATAACTGGTTTTACAATGATACAAGCTGCAGCTTTTTAGTGAGCTTAAAGAAATATAATGGTAAGTCATGAGCTTTTTTTCCTGCATATGTCACTTGTGTGAAATGTGGAATGCTAACTAGAATAGTTAGGAATATATGGCTTCCTGTCAGTGGTAAAATTTCAGCTTTGTGCCACCTTAATAGTAGGATAGAGTGTTACCATAAGTAATTTTTGCTGGTAATATGAGAAATTAAGAACTAAGAATCCATTGCTGAATAATGAATAAACTAAAGGCTCGATTAGCACCTTTCAGCTCTAAGATAATTTTAGTGCCACAGTTATTTGAGTCAAGAAGAGATGTCACTGAGAGTAAGAGAACAAAAGAGCAACCATTTGAAATGCTGCTGTTAAACCTGTACTGTGTGGTTATTGTCATACATTTGTCTGGTTTGTGAAACTCTCACTTAAGCTGTTAGGACTCCTTCATGCAGAAAAACCTGCAAAAATTGTTTTTATTACTATTAACTGTAGCAGTAGATAATGTATGTAGTACCATAAACCAACCTAACAGCTCTCAATATTTGGTTCAAGAGCTGACTTCCAACAAAATGACTGAAACAGTAAGGGTCACAAAATGGTGAGCCAATAAATTTGGTACCTTAAAGAAGGGGAGACAATTCTAGTTGAGGTATGATGCAAAAGGAAACTTTTCTGACCTCAGCACAGGATAACTTGTACAATAGGAAAGACAGATTATTTGCAGACAGAATTTAAGTTCTGAAGAACTGTAGAAAAGTGCTGTCTCAGGCTTCAGTAAAAACACAGAAACTGTGGTTGCACTGCTAGGGAGTTTACAAGACCATAGGGAATAAAAAGATTTGTATTTGGTGTGTGTGATCTGAATGTTGAATATATCCTTACATACAACACAAACTTGAATAGTAGTAATTACCCTCCTCCCCCTCTCTCTGCACGTGCATGTGTATACACACACAAGTACTGGCGGTGTTACTAGAACACCAAAAGAATCATCAGTGTGTGTTACAAAATGTGGAGCTACAACTGCAGATACTAGTAGTGTTATTACAGTTACCAGTGACAGATGAAAAATAATAGAAGATCACAAAACCATGTGATTGGAGTTTGGGTTTTCTCTATCTCAAAAATAAAGCTATATATTATTTATATATTTCAGGTTTTGGTGCTTGAGGCTGAAAAATAGCAACTTTGCCAAGCCACATCTAAATCATGGTACTCCTATGTTATTTTAAATAAACAGATTAAAAATCCACGCACACTTCCTCAAAAGACAGACTTAGATTTAGAAACTCATTTTTTTACCTATGTATTCTAAAAATGATGAATACTAATCAATATACAGTACATGCTGTTTTCTTTTTGTTATAGGCAAAAATCTATTCTTAAAATGATATGGAAGTGATCCATGATACTGACAAAATCTGTACAGCCCTATGAATATGTGGAGCCATCCTGACTAGCTTTTGTCAGAGTATGACTCAAAAATCTGTGAGATCAAATTTGACTTCTGTTGTTGTAAGGTTGACTAGACCTATGAACAAATGTACCTAGTGAATACCAAGAGAAGCCAGGCTTGGAGCATGTGAATATAGAGGGAGGAAAGTAATGTTAAAACACAATGATACTGATCATGCTTCAGTGAGGATGAGATCATATAAAAATGGGGAGCTGAAAGTTAGATTATTCAATTTCATATCTCTTCTTACAAAAGCTTACTGCTGTAGATATTCATATACAAGAAGAGTCATGCACTAAATACTAGATTTTCATGTCTAGAACTGTCTGTGTTGCTGGCAGTTAGGTATCCTGCTTGCAGTGTTTTTAAAATACATCATGTTTATTTGCATCCTGTTCAAAACTGGAAACAGGCTCATTTTGAAACCCATGGAAGTTAAGTAAAAGACTTCCTTTTATGGTAAGTGGATCATAACCATAGCACTTTACAGGGTTTGGGGGGTTTTATTTTTCCCTTAAACTATACAGTGGTATTTATTCTGCTGAGGAAGAACTACAAATATTCTCACTCCAAATTGTGACTTACCATAGGCTACCAGTTCATAGCTACTTAAGCAGGGTTCCTCTAGCTCACATTGCAATCTCATTTAGTGCCAAGCAGAAAAAACAAGGTTGAATAAGAGAAAAAAATCTAACATTATTTAAGAAGCTTAAACTCTCCAGAGCATGAGTGAGAATATTGCTAGAGATGCTTGCACTGCTGCACTAACTGGATAAATCAGACCTTGAGTCTCTTCAGATAGTTAAACCTGCACCTTCTCTCACTTCATCCTCAAGCAACTTATTAAAAGATGCTTTTAAAGTCTGATGGAAGGAATCTAACTACTAGTGTTCTCTAATGTTCAATGTATGTTTAGCATAACAAGCTTCTCATAATCCCCAGTTAGAAGCTTGCACAAAGCAACTCAGATCCCTCTGGCTTATGGTGGTGGGTGTATAACTGCAGTAACTGCAGCTGGGGTGTAAGTAAGGTGTGATCATCCCTCCAGAGAGAGGGAGTTTGAGAGACTGAAAAGAAATTCTAGTGCTGCTAAACCTTGAAGAGGATGTTAGGTTCAGTGATTTGTGCTTTTCTTTTTTTCCTTTTTTTTTTCTGAGGGGGGTGTTGTTGTTGGAGGGAAAAAATGGTAGCTAAAGAAGTCGGTGCATCAGGATACTGAGGCCTTTTTGCTTTATTATAAGTGAAAAATATCTTCTTTAAGTAGAACCATGTAGAGCTTCATCTAGAAGTAAAAACATATTAGCTTAGCTTTTGAAACCAGGAGCTATTTAGTCATTGTACAATAAATGTTTCTGGTTGAGGAGTTATGTTTTGTGAAGTAGAAGTTTATCTGGGTTTTGGATTGGGCTCAAACCAATTTAATATTGAAACCAGAATATGGATAACTTCATATCAATTCCATTTAAATAATTTTATATCAAAACTATGAACATGGGTAACTTCCTTCATGGCTTATAAAAAAAAAGGGAAAGAAAAGAAATCCTTTGAATTAGAGAGTAACTACGATGGTGGCTCAGCTGTCTGAGATGTACCTGCTGAAACTCTTGCATGTGGGATTGTAAGACTGTCAGAGCTTCTGAAATTCAAGAGAAGCAGAATGAGACCAGGCGTAGGCTGCGGCTGGAATCTGTGCTTGGTTGCATGCAAGTCCTCTCCCATGAGTCACACATTAGAGAACACTGTGGATTCTGTTTAGCCTCTTGGGATTTTTTTTTTTTTTCTTTCTCTTTTTTTCCCCTGGGCTGCGGTCTAATATTTCTTCCACTCCTCATCTCCCCTTCTGCAGATCAAGGCACGTTTAATTTGAGTTGTTAAGATGGAACCCAGGAAATCCACAGTTCTGATGTAGATACCCTCTGATATAGTTCATATGATTCATTTTATATGTGGCCCAAGGGTTGAAATTGCTCTCTACCCTACCTACCAAATTAATCTCTGATAATATAGCCCTGCTTCTTATGTTGATATCCACACTCTTCCTTTCTTTCTCTTGCTGTATTAGAAACAGCATTTTAATTCACATTCATATCTTCTCATGAGGTTGGTAACTTGAGCAGGTTTGTCAGGTTTTTTGTTCTTCCCTACATTAGACCATCATGAGAATTACTGGCTTTATTCTTTCATGGTCCTGCTTTCCTTTCCTATGCTTCTCAATTTTGACCAGTTCTTTGATGCTCTTCCTGCATCATGTTGCTCTTTTCTCCCATGCTTTTTTTTGAGCTGCTGTCTCTGAACTCGCCTTATGCTGTTCTCCACTCAAATCTCCTATGTGCCTTTTTTGACTTTATCTCATGTTGATAACTTGCTGCTCCCTCATACTCATTCAACCTATGTCTGGTTTTGCTTTTCCATTCACTAAGGTTCTTTTGATCTGTTCTCTGTGAAACATTACTCATTCTCTGTTGCTTAGTTCCCAACTTTAACTATCACATTGCCAGTCCACTCCTTCCATGCTCTCTCTCAGCCTCTCTATGAAGTCAGTATTCATTCCTTCTACAGCAACTTTCCCATATTTTGCTTTCCTCTTTCTAAAACCTTTTGTTCTGCCTCTTACTGCAAAGTCTTGCCAACCTCCAGCCCTGATTTACTCTCAACAATGTATTTGCAAAACCATTCTGGTGGAAATACGGTGACCCAGATGACTTCTTCCACTGTGGATTTATTCTCACCTTTCTCCCATCCCCAGTGTAATTAAATTCCATATGTGAAGATCCATCTTTACAGCTTCTGAGGCAGTTCTTTCTCACTGGCTTTTTTGCTTCTCTGTATAGATTTTTGTTTATTTCTGCCAATGTGATATAGTAAGATGTGCCCATCTGCTCTTCTCAGCTTGTCTTTCCTTCCCCTGTTGCTATCCCTTCCCTTTTCATGGATATAAGTTGCTCAGTTCCTGTGTTTATATATCCTTACAGTTTACCCTAGAAATCTTAGTAGCTTCTGTGACCTTATTCCCTCATTGTTTGCCTTAATTTTTGACTGTCCTCTGTTTCTTTCCCTTAAACCCTGCAAGCAGAACCACTGTGATTTCTTTCTGTATAGAGTATCCAAGATTCTTTCTTATCCATCATCACAGATAAAACTTGCCTGTTGTTTCCATGGTTCCTATTTACTGGAGCATCTTCTCCTTGCCTCTTGCTTGGCCTCGATCTTCAATCTTTGAATCTTCAGTGGCTGCTTTTCCATATCCCATTAACAAATACTTCTTGTCTTCAGGACATCTGTATCCAGGCTCTCAGGCCCTTACTACAGAGATTCTGATTTTAACCTTTGCTTAGCTCATATCTGTTGCTGGAACAGTCTAAACCAAGCATGTTTTGGCTCTGTGATGGGACCTTTTATGCACAGGAAGAGAAACTTTGTTTTACAAGGCTACATTGTTATCCTGTTTCAAATCCCTCTTTAACTTGTTTTGCTATAACTACCAAAATGTTTGTATACTTTCATAACGTATTGTGTGCAATAAAGTTGAATGAGTGATAGGAAATTTGCCTAACCCAAACCTGATGTTTACTAGCTTTTTTTAATGTAATAATCTCCTTAGCTCTGTAAGACCTATGAAACAGCAGCCCTGTGGTACGTGAGTCTTAGCTCATGAATCACTTGCATAAGAACTATGGTAACATGTTAAAAGCTTAAATAGCATTTCTAATGAAGACATAACCCACCCAACTGCCATGGCCTGAGGTGCCATCACGCTGAGTGGGTCTGCATTTTGTTTGTTGCTTTATTAGAAAAGTTTTTAAAAGTCTGATGTTTGTATGTCCCTACAGCAGATGCTGTGTGTGGTGTTTCTCCTCACCCTTGTCTAGCAGCCAGGATTTCTGCACACCCACTGTTAGACCCCCTGTAATAGTCTTGTAATATTTCATTCTTTTTGGAAGTCTAAAGGTCACCTCTGAAATGACTGCTGTGACAGATTCTGCTCTTAGTTAAATTACTGTGAAGCACAGGCAATTCCAGATGCATTCACTTGCACTGTTCTGGGTTTTCAGCAACGCAACTCAGAACAGAACTGTTGTATTTCTGGCTCTACTTGAGAATCAGTATTATGTTCTGCTTGTGTTGGTGCTGCTCCTCACTGTTTCACACTGGTTTGTGGACATCGCTGAAGCAGGTCATGATTAAATTAACCTGCTGAGTATTTCTTTATTAATGCTTTATAGGATTTATGTTTCCAGCCTCCTGAAGTAAGTGGGGTGTGCATAGTTATTTATAACTAGTAGGTTCTTGTTTTCTGCTGCGGTCTGGATCTTGGCTGAGCTGGTGCAAACTTCAATGCCACTAACTAAAGATTAAAATCTCTCTTTATAAAAGCAGGTTGAATGCTTGGTTTATAAGAAATACTTTTATTTTCACTGTAGATTCTTAAATTTTCCTAACACTTGGATCAAGTCTGTGTGTTAAATTTTGACTGGGTGATATACTTAGCTAGCGAATACCACTCACTACCATAACTTTCATTTCAGTACTACTGTATCAAACCTTTTGGATGTTTTCCAAATGATAGGTTTAAACATCACATCTTTGTCTATGAATATACTATCTTGCTGAAAAAAATCTATTGTAGTATACATCATTTACATCTAAATTACATACTCATAAGTCTCTGACTACATGTAGTAGTGGAAAGTAATTTTTAGGGGGGTTCTCCACTGTTTCCTTGTAAAACTTCCTTTTGCCATGTATCCCTAGGTGGCATTTCTAATAGCTGAGCTCAGGTTTTACACCACAGATCTGAGTATTCCTATGAAATCACAGTGAGAATCAGCAGATGAGAGCCAAATGGACCTACCAACTATCCTTCTGGAAGGTATCCTGGAAGCTGTTGCTTTTTGGGCTGGTAACAGTCAGTGCTGGTAACAGTCAGTGCTGGTGATGGTACAGAACTAGTTCTGGTCAATGCCCTTCTCATCTCCTGTCCTAGACTGAAGATTTTGGAATGAATATTTTTTTTTTTTAATCATTGTCCTTCTACCTTCTTTGGTAAGCTTGATTATCCCTAGTGTGCCTACATGTATCTGGTGTTTTGGTATATAATTACTTGATTTGACTTAAGAACTTTTTCCTTACTCAGCAGCTTCCATTATTCTGTATTGGCTATTGTGTGTGTGGTCTTGATCTGGATCTGTAATGTGCTTCAGCTAGACTGTGCTGTCAGTAGGAATTCCTTTACTGACTTTGTTATTCCTCTTATTTTATTTTCTATTCACAGACATTAATTCATTTCTTGGCTCTAGCTTGGGGAGCTAGTGTATAGGTTAGGCCCTATTTCTTCATCAAGATGTATCAAGATGGATTAGGTGGAAAAAGTATGACTTTTTTATATTTGAATATATACAATACAGCTACCATTGAGGCTGATTATACTTGAAAGCTAAGTGCATCTCCTGGTCACAAACAGTATCTCAAGTTGGGCATCTAAGAAATGAAAATCACAGGCAGACATCATATTTGGAAAGATGGGTTTAAGGGAGTTAAACATCACCAAGAACCACCATGACGAAGAGGAGTGGAATTTAGCAGTGTCCAGTGAAAGATTCAGCTAATTAAATCATGTCATGTCTTTCCTCACTTATCAAGCTAATAGAATACGCATTTTATCTGCTGTAACAAATATAGCACAAAAGACAACAGCTTTTGCTGCTGTGTTTTCTTGTTTGATGATTAGATCTGGACTACCCTTTGTTTTGGATGACATTGTAGTGCCTTACTATGTAGTGAAAAGTTTTGCCATAACTTGTACATACAACTTCTAAGTACTTGAATATTAATCCTTAACATCTTTCTAAAATAACTTAAAATTTCTCTTCTCCTAAGACCCTAGATCAGCAAGTCCAATTACCCTTGCCTAGCAAGTGCTTTCTGGAAATGGAATCTTTCTCTACTCTAGCTAAACCTGAATTTTTTCAAAGTCTTTAAGTTAAACTTCCTGGTTTGTGAGAACAGCAAATGCACATCCACACCTTAAAGCTCATCTTCTGTTGAATGTCCTTGGCTCAAAATTTGAAGGGATAGGAGGATTTTAAAGAAAAGTTCTCAGTTTCTTTTGGTGTGGATGAAACATTTAATTTTTGCCAAGTGATTTGTTCAGAGATACCCAAGCCTTCCTTCCTTCCCAGCCTGCACTCCTCCCTCCCCCCCAATTACTTGGAAATGTGCTGAGAAAAGGGGTGTTTATGATCACAAACACACAGATCAGTTTGAGCAGGACAGAAGAGATGAGCAGGAGTGAAGAGCAAGCCTAGACATGAAACCAACAATAATGGCTGGTTTATACCAGCTATCAAGTATGGACAGAAGAACATGCAGGCACTAAGCAGTCTGTTCAGTTAAATGGGCTTCAACAGATTTATATAATAAGCCAGTGCAGAATTTTACCTAAATATCCTGCCCACTCCAAAAATGAACTTTTTAGGATTACTTCTTTGGTAATTGAAATAGATCACTGTTAGCTCGGATTTGGGGCATGTTAATTTTATCTTGTGGGAAGAACTACCCATTTTACTCATTACAAGATAGCCCATATATAAAATCAGATTTAACAAATATACTCTCTTAACATTTTTGCAGATTTCATTGGCAGGAGAAGGCAGATGTATTAGTTTAGATCCACATATAGAGTATAACTATATAATCTTATCCTGTGATGTAGGTGATGTGGGGAAAGGAAAAATATTGGTAAATTCAGTGCTCCATTTCAAATACTTAGATTACTGTTTTGGAGTGCAGAACTATCTTTTGTTCACTAAAATTTCTGCTGTGATGCTTAAGAGAGAGAGAAAGCAAAATACATGAGGTTGCAAGTAGTTGTAGTTCAGCTTTTCTCACTGAAGTTAGAGGTTAAACATCTGGCTTGGATCATTCTGTCCTCTCCTAATAAGTAGTGTGGATTCATCCTCTTCATTATGTATGTTATCACCTTGTCACCTCTACATTGAAATGCTAGTGTGTTCATAGAGGAAAGGCTTGCAGGGCAATTTTGAAAAAGGAATTCAGCAATTTAGTCTTATTAAAATGTAGTAGAAGTTATATTTCTTTAGTAGGCTCTGAAAGTTTTCTTAAGCCTACCTCTAAGGGTGTCTTGGTGGCATGTATTTCAGTTTGTAAAAGTACCCACTGAAGACTCTCCAAACACAAGTAAACAGACAGCAAGATAGGTGCCAAAGTGGGCTGGGGCCAGCATCCAGTGAAGGAACTGTGACATCTGTGATTCTGCTGCCCACAGTGCTCAGAGCTTAGTGGGAGCAGCAAGCCCTTCCTAGAAAAGAGGCAAGTTATCACCAATCAGCTATTAGTAATGTGTTTTCCCTCTGTGAGAGGTAACTGCTTCCTGCTGTTGCCTTCTGCAGAGTTCCAACTGGTAGGCTTAACCCCTTCTTTGGGAAAGAATAATTGCTCCAACCGTCATGTTTGGTGACTGTTCAAGGGTTGTCAGCCCTTGCTTGGGATGGTGTTTCCTGTGCTTTTTGTATTAAACATTTGCTTTGCAGTCACTGTTCACTTTTACTGCATCTCAGAATTCCTGTATTAGTAAGAGACGAGTCTCAATAACTGCTTACTTTGGCTGCAGAAAGAAGCTTACAGAGTTTGTTGTAGTAGTGCATGAGTTTATTGATGCAGCAGGATGCAGGTAGTATGTTTAACAGTACTGTTCTCCAAGGAGAAAGATGATCTGTTACTGTATTCTACAAAGATCAGTAACTCTCCTTTTTATAAAATCATGAAGCAAAGTTAATCACCTCCTTTTGCTTCCTAATTTAGTTATTTAAATGTTCAGTGCAAACAGAAAAGATGAAAGAAAACTCAGGAGGACATCTGTCTGAGTACAAGATACTGATATAAATAGAGAGACTGGGAAAAGTAGTTCTGAGTCTGTTCATTTTCTACTTCAGGAAAACCAGTCAGAACAGGACTGTGCAGGAAAAGCACTGCCATAAGCTCTTGCTGAGGGAGAAATTGGGGCACAGCTCAGCACTGTTTGTTTTCATGTAGGTTTAGATAACAAAACAGAGAAGGCTGAAAGGGAGATTTGATTTACTATTGTTCAGAAACCACATTTTCTTAGGTCTGCAAGCTTCAGCTGTTCCTTCATTTTTGCTGGGGTTTTAGATTTTTGCTTTTCTTTACATATTTCTCCATCTGTATTTTCTGTTTGGGATAATAAAAGGTTGAGAACTCTAGAAGAAGAGAAAGTGAGTGGTTTGCAGCAAGGAAGTAGAGTCTCTCATTGCATTAATTTATTTTCTCATTGTTTGGCAGGTGGAAAGCACAGATTTACAGAGCTGAACTGGATCAGCTGAAGAAGTGGGGGAAGAGAAACAAAGCAAGGACAGCACCGTTGAAAAGAGCTTCAGCTCTATCTAGCAGTATCACCACAGCAACCAGAAAATACAATTAAAAGACAAGGGCTGGAGCAGAGAAGGTGAAAGTGCAGCTCCTTACCTTGGGACAAAAGGCAGCAAAATAATTATGCAGAACAAAACCGAGCGTTGGATGGATCTAGCCAAACTGTGGCAAAGGGAAGTGTCCCTCCATTAACAGGAATGTGCCACTGTTTATGCACTGCAAAGGGGAGTGCCATGAGATCTACTGAAGAGACTATTTCTGTGGTTGCATATCTACAGGTGTTTGCACCCCTGCTGGGACTGAATTAGGTGGTACAGGTATCTTGGACCACCAGGTATTGCATAGTGACTTTTTTCCCCATTGAAGGTGTACCTGGCACGAGAACCGAAAGACACCACAGACCCTTTTCAGAGCCGCAGACAGAGTGAGACAACCTCCAGCCTTCCCTTCTGTAACCGCCTGCTATACCATGGGATGTCGGCAAAGCTCTGAGGAGAAAGAGGCAGCGCGGCGGTCCCGTCGGATTGACCGCCACCTGCGCTCTGAAAGTCAGCGACAGCGAAGGGAGATTAAACTCCTCCTCCTGGGTACCAGCAATTCTGGAAAGAGTACCATTGTAAAGCAGATGAAAATCATTCACAGCGGTGGCTTTAACTTGGAGGCCTGTAAGGAATACAAACCCCTGATTATCTATAATGCAATTGACTCTCTCACACGTATCATTCGGGCTCTAGCCACCCTTAAGATAGAATTTCACAATCCTGACAGAGCATATGATGCTGTGCAGCTTTTTGCCCTTACAGGCCCAGCTGAGAGCAAAGGTGAGATTACCCCTGAGCTGCTGGGAGTCATGAAACGGCTCTGGGCAGACCCTGGTGTGCAGGAGTGTTTTTGCCGGTCCAATGAGTACCACTTAGAGGATAATGCTGCATACTACTTAAATGACCTAGAAAGGATTGCAGCTCTGGACTACATCCCTACAGTGGAAGATATTCTGCGTTCTCGGGACATGACCACAGGGATTGTAGAAAATAAGTTCACCTTCAAAGAGCTGACTTTCAAAATGGTGGATGTGGGTGGACAGAGATCTGAACGCAAAAAATGGATCCACTGTTTCGAGGGGGTTACAGCAATAATTTTCTGTGTGGAGCTGAGTGGATATGACTTGAAGCTGTATGAAGATAACCAAACAGTAAGTGCACCTTCTGCTCCTCATTCTTTTTTCTTCTCTTCCTTTCCCCTCCCTGCCCAGTGTTTGGCCTGGCTTTCTCCCCCACCTCCCTACCCTCTCAAGGCAGTAGTCCCCAGCCAACTTCCCAGACCAAACTGTGCTTTCCTTCTCCTCATCCCCAATCTGTAGTAAAAAGCCAGAAGCTGATTCCTCTGTCTGGGTAGGTTTCTTCACTGGACAGATTTAATTATTTAATGTTACTTTTGGGAAATGCAGGTGCTCCTCAGATGACAGCAGGTTGGGGTTGGTTTGGTTTGGGCTTTTTTGACCCTTTTTGCTAAATGTTTACCTGGTTAAGTGTTACTCCAAACATGACTTAAAAAGGTAGACAGTAGTGACATCCTGATGTACAGAGATGGTTAATTTGGACACCATGTTTTGCAAGTCTGGGAAATTCTGAAGCTGAAATAGTAATAAGTAACAGTTTTTCTCCTCACTTTGCCCAGGATTTTTAATTGAAGTTTGGGATTAAATTAAGTTATAAAAAATAATCAAATATTTTTTTCATTAATATGGAACTTTTACATTTAAAATTTTTTATGACTATTTTTTGTTTATATGGCTGATTTGCCTTGTCCACTGAGTAACTCTTCCTGTTTAATTGCTTTTAATGCTATTAGATTCTGGTTTTCACAGCACATAAATGCAGTAACTATGGAAAAATATATGAAGACTTACACATAGGTAGCAACTACGTGTTTGCTATCACATTCAGGTTGCCCGAGTTAACCTTTATGGAGTTTCATGTGAACTTATTTTTTTGACAGCCTCATAAAATGTAATGCTTAAGAGATGGGAGTTTGTGGGTAGGAACATGTACTGATCTGGGGGAGCAGGCTGGGAGAAAGGGGGATTTCCTGCACAAACAAGACTCCGTAGAAGGCAGTACTGAAGCTCTACATAAGATGTTTGTCACAGTGCAGACCTCTCTGCTGTGAATTTTCTCTATCCTGAAAAGTTCCAATCCCTTGTCCTGGAGAGGGGGCCAACTATAACCTCCTTCACTGTTGGTCATTTTGTACTGGACTTGTGTAATGTCATCGTAGTGTATACCTAATTTTTTAATTAAAAATTCTTTATCAGGAGATCCTGTGCTCTGTAAAGATGCCAAATACATGGTCATAGTTTTGATAATGACTGGAATAACTGCAATGGCTTTAATGACTTCTATGCATATTTTACATAACACATGCCATTCACCAGATCCCTGAGGCAAGGTGAACTCTATACCTGAAACAACTTTGGTGCCTTCTATCTAGTTGCTGTTTATACAGTATCACAGATCACAGAATCACTGTACAGACTAAAATGTTATTGTCGTAAGGGATTCCACAGGTCTGGTGATAGGAATTTATAGCAATCAAGGTGGGAAAACTACTCCATGAGTTGGAAGTGGTTAAAGAAAGGAATTCTTCTGACCTATTTCTCAGAGTTTGTATTGGAAGTTGACAGACATCACTGAGGTGAAGTTGGAGGAAGATGCTAGTATTTCCTGCCAAGCTGCATGAAAAATGCACAAACCAAAAAGAAACAAACATCAGATGAAATCTGTGGAGCGATACTTCCCAGAAATCTCACCTTTGACATTTTGTATGCTTGTTTGCTTTTCCCACTGTACCTCTCGGTGAATCTTGTCAGGTCAAGTTCTCAGTTCTGCAGCCAAGTCCTTCCCTCCCAAACAGCATGAGACTAGACAATCACCATAGAAAACAGGTGAATCCATTCCCTTCACATCTCCTGCGTGTAGGAAAGCAGTTCTTTACAGATCACTTTATGCAATCTCTAAAATCATCATTGGTGCGGTGATGTGAAATTGTTTCAACCCATTTGTATTTTTAATTACTTTCTTTATCTGTTTGGTTGCTAACCCCTTTTTTTTTTTTTTTTATTACAAAGATTTTTCCTATTAGAAGGGAGCTAAGTACTAAGTTTAAGAAACAGTTACGCTTAGGTTTGAACCAAGACTACAAAATCATTTTGAAAATTATTCATTGTACAAGCTTGACTTACACTTGGTGAATCACTTTTCTGTGCATTTTCTGTGATTCTTCAGGGGGCAAAAAAACCTTACAGTCCAGAACATTCACCTAGGCTGAATTTTGGTAGAAGTTTTCAGAAATACTTGAATTTTACTTCCAATAATCCTTGCTGGCACTGTTTGCATTGGCTCTTTTTTGTTGGTATAGCTTACCACAGATATAATATTTCCCTATTCTTATCTTCTGTAGTGAGTTTACAGATTATCCCCTGCGCTTCCATTTCTTCTCTGGGCTACACTTACTGATTCACCATTCACTGTCCTGTGTGTGGACGTAGGCTTCATTATCTGGAGGTTTCTTGTCTTGGCATTAGTACTTTCCTATTCTAGCAGATTTCTCAATCTGATTTTTGCTTAGTAACCTCCTGTTGGCATTAAAGAAGCATGGCCCCCAGTTCTTTCTCTGAATTTTCAAAGATGTTAGGAAAAACATATCTTATTTATATCTAGACCCTAATTAGGAGTTAGTTGGTTTCTTGCAATTGTTCATACCTTCTGCCTTGCTGTTCTGATTTAAAAATCAAAAAGAACTAGCTCAAAGGGAAAAAAAGTCAATATACTCTGAAAAATCATTATGGATGTTGATTTTTTTATTCCAGTATCTAGAATCAAATGAAGTAAGCATCTGGGTTATTGCAGAGTGACATTGAAGCTTACTTTTACACAGTGTTTCAACAGCCCAGAGGGCTAATCTCCTATGATCTCTTTTTATCCCTTTTCTACAATCTGATGTTCCTTGGTGCTACTGCTTATAGAGGATACTCAGCATAGAAATTCAGACTTTTAGCATCATGCGTATGCCACCACTGTCCATCTAGAAAATTAAATTCTGCAGACATTTTTAAATGATCTGTGGAGAAATTAGAACACAGCTGAAATATGTGAGAAAAGGCATCTTCCTGAAACTCCTGCTTATGTGGCAAAAGGAAAATGGACACTACCAGCATTTCAGGGGACCCTGACCGTCTAATCACAAAGAACAGGTTACTTTTAGCCTGTATTTCTTTGGCTGTTATGCTTTATCCAAACATCCCTAATTCCACTGTGTAGAGATGGCATGTTTCAGGTTGTGAACACACCATAGTGTTCAACAGCTCCAAGAGCTAAGCCATGGGAAGTACCTACACTGGTAGATCACTTGCAACACTGAGGCTGCCACTCACAAAAAAAAACAACCCTACAAATAATAGCATTGCTGAGCCTAAGATGGTGTTGTGTCTGTGGGGAAGGGAACTATTCAATAAAACTAGTCCCTGCCAAACAGAACTTCCTGCTTGACAGAGCATGTAAGAAGCTGGCTGATTTATAAACTGTGAAAATTGAGCAAATTACATATGTGAATGTAACTTCTGAGCTTCCTGTTGACAGAAGTGGATAAATGCTGTGCATGAGCTCTGTCTTTATTGAAGCTGCGTCAAAATAATGATTCACAAATATGGTAAAAAATGAGGGGGAAATGAGCTAGTTCTGCATACTGGTAGGTCCTGTCTACAGCTAACTCGGGAAGTCTGTTGAAGGTGAGATTATTGTAGTGACACCAATGTGCCAAAGGGGGAACTAAAACAATGCCCAAACCATCAGTTTCCTGGACAACTTTTGTGTAGTAAGTTAAACTTTATACTGCCTGGAAACAAATGGGAGCAGGGGAAGACAGAATTTTTCTGGGGCTTTTGTCTTTCTCCTGCTATGCTTTATTTTGGGTAACATCACTTGCAGAGACAATCACTTGAGTTAACAGTTTGTAGATCTGGTCAAACCAGTATTTTGACTTCTCTGTTCAACACGTGTGATATTTAGCTGCTCACTAAAAAGCAAGATAGTGGAAACTACCATTCTTCACTTCTGTATTTCTCCACCTTGTGTGATTTCCTCTGTCACTCTCAATGACAGTATTTTTCCTGCTTATCTAGGGTTATCTGCAAATGTGATCTGTGCCTTTTTTCATTTCCACAGTCTTTTGTGTGTGGGTTTATTTTTTTTTTCCTACCTATCATGTAATAAATATAGCTATGTCTTTCTATGCAGCATACCTAGTTACTATGACTCAACTAGGTAACAGCTGCCTCTTTTGACACAGTTGCAAAATTGGCTTGTACAGTATCTTTGGAATGCTATTGATTTATTGTAAGGTTCCTGACCAACACTCTGAAAAGGTTGCCTTAGGTTTTTATATCCCCATGCTGATTTTTTTCTCTATTATATCAAATAAATCACTTGTCTTAATTTTCATGGTCCTTAGCAGCTGATTGACTCATTCTCTCTTTTATTACATATTAAGATGTCATCTCTGCCCTTTGATAATGTTAAATTATCAAGTGATTTTTTTTTGGTCCTTCTTACATGTTGTATCCTGCACTTAGAAGCAGCTTCCTTTTAATGTCTAAGAGTCTCATCTTTATTTAAATTTCCCATTAATGTATACTAGAGAACATTAAATAACCTGTACTCTCTCATGCTACCACTCCTGCCCCTCACCCTGAAAAGGAGTCTTGCATTTTCTTTGCAGATCTCCCCATCTGTCCATCTGTATGCACTTGGTTTCACACGTGCTATACATTCTGATGGGTAGCTTTACATTTTCTTCCATAGTGTATAGCTGCATCACCGCTCTAGACCATTAGAAATTTCTTCCAAGACACAATAATGAAGTAAATAATGAAATGAGGTAAACATGGATGTAGGATGGAGAATTCCTGAGGTCAGTAGTTGCAACTGATTCACGTGGTGCAGGAGATCCCAAGTACAGGCTGTACGTGTCTGGTTTTTCTGCAAATTACACTAGTTCAGTAATTTTATAAGTATGAAGGTTAAAGGAAAACTACTTGCAGGTGACTTAGGTAATTTCAATTCTCTTTCTTACAGCCATTTCAAGTGAATAAAAAAAATAAATTTTAGGCATTTTTGAGGGTATTTTTTTTTTTTTAGTATAGTATCTTGTTAAAAGGAAGATGAAAAAGACAAAATACAGCTGCAAACAGCTCAGACTGCAGTGGGCCTCATCTAAAACAAATCATTGGGTCATAATGGAACTTCTCAATTATCTAAAAATAATTTACCTGGAAAGATCTGTTATATGCTAATTATATGAATTTTGAACAGAAATCCTGTTTCTGGCAGGAAATTTTTTATCAGGTAGACAATCTGTAACTTTTTTTTTTTTTCTCCTGAAGCCAGATACCTAAGGATGCTCAGAAATATTTCTGCTGAGAACAACTTAAGGTTATACTGCCCCAATTAAAGCAAAAATTTGAGGAAATTAGTTACATTCTTTGAAACTTAATGCATATAGACTGGCATAGTTCTTGTGAAGCCCAATGCCACAAATAGACTAATGAGGATTCTGTTCAGAACACTTCTAGAATCCATCAAGTGGGTAGAGAAGCATGGATATAATCTCTCATGATACTCTATGTAGTGTACTTAATCACAGGGAATAGGAACACGTCGGTACGAAAAAAAAAGAAAAACAAAGAGAAAATTTCCATCTTGGTCTGGAAAAGCAGCTACTTCAAGTTATTTCTGTAATTGTGCTGAACAAAAAAAGTAGATAAAAGCTGTAAGAACTCTCTGTGATATGCCAACCCTGGAGGCAGTCCAGTTAGACTTAAAAACTTGCAGATATGCTGGAGCAGAGAAGGCAGATCCTTATTGTTAATATAGTTTCAGAGTAAGTTTTGGTGGTGGTGGATTTTTCAGAACTTTGTTCCATTATTACAAGTCTGTATTTTAGATAAATACAGTCTTCTATGCAACACTCCCCCACACCCCCCCAGGTTTTGCATACCCCTGCATTTTGTATACTGTTGGGATGGCAATCCAAAAACCTTCCAGGATGTTAGAACACTTCTGCAGTATGTATTCCCTATATGTATTTTTCAGTGTATCTAAAATCCTCAATGACACTGAAGACAGCTGGTTTTGTTTGCGACCATAAACAATATAACTAGTGGGAATTTATTTATGTCTTATTCCTAATGTGTGAATTTAAAAGGCTCCCTGGATTAGAAGAAGAGACATCAGACATAGGTCTCCTACCGGTGAATGTAGAAAGACACTGTGTCCTGAAATAGAGGCTGACAGAATTTCTCTGGTTGCTGTTACTTCTGGAATTTTAGGTAGAAATGTAATGCTTTTAAGAAATAACAAACAGAATATCACTGCATACATTTTCAGAAGGTGTGTTTACTAAGACCTGCATCACCTTGCAATTGTGCCACTTGCATACTCATTCCCACTGCAGGTGGTACTGCAGTTAACCAGAGGAACAGGATGGAGTGATGTCAGTGCTTGTTTGTACACACTCAGATTTGTGCACACTCAAAATTCCATAGATGTCTTACAGTATCATCACTTGTTTGTTTGTTTGATATATGGTATTTCTACATAGGATTTTCAAGAGTAGGTTCTCCTAAGCCAGATGCTAGGAAGGGAAATCGTGTGCAAGTAAAAATACTTTTATGCTTGCATTGCAGTATTTCCATTCCAGCAGTTTTTTTCAACTAAAAATAATGGTGTCTAATCCTGAGAACACTTAGGTAACTGCCATTTTCTGGCAGTGTGTCAGGGCTTTTACAGGAACTTTAATTTCTTTAAAGATGCTGTTAGACATTTCAGTATCTTGTTGACTCATTGTCATACGGCGCACATTCCAGAAAGAGATTTTGGAGTTGTAACCCCTCGGTCTATGAACACATCAACTTGATGTTCAATAGTGGTCAAAAACACAAGCACCATTAGCAAAGGATTAAGAAAAATCAGAAAACGGTATAAACTGCAAAGCATGTCTACTTTCAGAATGCTATCTAAATTCTTCTCCCATTTTGAAGAAAATATATTAGAATTAGAGCAAGCATGTCCTAGAGTGTAGGGTATTTTAAATAAAAATAACAAATAATAGATGGAGGCTTTTTTCCCCTATGGGGGAAAAAAAAAAGTTGTAGAAGGAAGAGCAGTATGATGAGCTTATAAAGTGACAACAGGCATACAGAAAATTGATTTCTAATCATTGTCTATTGAAACCAAGGATTTTGAATGATATAATAAGCTAAAATGTCTAGAACAAGGTAAAGGTAGTGCAGGTCTGTGCAATATATAGTGAAATTATTGAGCTTGTTGCCCAAATGTGTCATGGTACCAAAATTCTGCACAAGTTTGGAAGGAATAGAAAAACGTATAAAAGAAAAATATATCAAGACCTATTAAATATCAAGATAATGCTTCTGACTTGGAAGTTCTGAGTTAGATCTTGAGAAGCAGGGATAAAATACTAGGAAAAAGTGTGTCTCCCCAGATCCTAATTTTCTTCCTCTCCCTTAATTATTATTAGCCAGTGTAAGACATGGGATTTTGAGTTAGATGGATCTTTGGCTTGGATGGCTGTTCATTTTTTTTTCGTCATGAAAAGGCATGGATGAGACAGTATATGCATGTCCCATGGATTTTCTTTTCTGTTTGTTTCTTGGTTTTGTTTTTTTTTTAATAGTGTGCTGCCAAGATTGAATACTTAAGCCTCTTTCTTGGGATAGATTTTTGAATAATTTTTAAGCTATTAATAGGCTTAGTTAAATTTTGAATGTGTCAACCAATGACAGTGTCCCCTGATTATACTTCAAAATTAGCAGACGATGAATAACTTCTCTACTCCAATTAATTCAATTCTCTAACTCCTGTCAGTTATTTTTTAGATATTTAATCTTCATACTGTCCTTTCTTTCCATTATTAAACTGATAGAAACAACTTGCTTTCAAAATACACAGTCCAGTCATTCTCTGTGTAGTTTCACTCATTATTTACTGATGGTTTTATTTTACTTTACAAATAGGAACAAATCTCCAACCATTTACCATCAATAGAAATAAATTATTGATGATAGTTTAACACAGCTTAGTATAAAGTCCATGAAGCAAGAATCCCTCAGTTCATCAGTTATGAGGAGAAAGCTTATGACTAGACTAATTTTATAATAACATGATACTATGTCATACATATGCTACATTTACTTCAGGTCAGCCTGGCCCTGAGTATATATAGATTTTTTTTTTGAAATTTTTTTTTTTTTTTTCAGAATTTTTTTAGAACCCTTCCAGTTTAACAACCTTATGTTCTCTTATTCTGCTGTTTCCCTGGCAACATGGCATGGTAGAGTGTCATATCAGTCGATAGTGAGCTTTGCTTCAGTGTTGTCCTGCCAAAGCTAGCAGTATTTCTAGCCATCTGAGCTTTCTCACTGCAACTCTGATAGAGCAATGGGAGTTTCTTTCCATTAGTATTTGCCAAAACCAGTTGGATTTCCACTGATATAAATGTATATGCAGCAGTGCCCTGATAATAGTGGCTAGGGATGTCACTGAACTTGTCAGGGTAGGCTCATTTTCACAATGCCTTTTAGTACTAGGTGTAGTTGAATAGTATGAATTCTTCTGTCAGGGATACAGAAAAGGATGGTTCTAATACCACCTTGCATTCTGCCTTTGCTGGTTTTCATAGATCAAATGAAAGTAATTAGAAATTAAAAAAAACCAAAAACAACACACCCACAAAACCAAAACAAAATGGAAAAAAACCACACAAAAATAACAAAAAAAAAAAACCCAACCAAAAAAGATCCCATACATGGAATAAAGAAAACAATAAAAATGAATTATAAAGGTGAGAAGCTAATAAAGAAGGTTAAAGAGATGTTAAAAAATATAAAATGAAAGGCTGACAAAACTAAATGCAGTGTGGCTGTGCCTAAAATGTCCTGGAGGCAGTGTTCTGCAGAGCATCTGGCTGTCATTGCTGTCCAGAAATCCAGACTGAGACTTACAGCATTTCAAAAGGTTTCAAAAGGTTAATTTGTTTTGCTTAGCTAAAAAGATTGTGAAGTACTTGCTTAGTGTGTAAGTACATGAAAGAGCAAAAATGCTCAGTATTTCAAGAAATGCATAGTCTAATGGAGAAAGGCAAAATAAGAACAAATTCCTAGAAGCGAATCAGATAACTATAAATTTGAAATAGAGGGGTTTTTATTATTATTATTCTTTTTTTAGGAAGGAGGCTGAACCAGTTGAACCAGCTGTTCTAGAAGATAGAGTTTAGTCAAACAGCCATCAGCAGCTACAAATCACTAGGCTTAGGCCAGGGAACCCCAACAGATGGAAATGACCATAGCTGTGATAAATGGAATTTAGACAAAAAGACCCAATGATCACTGATACTCTGTTTACTCTTTATTTATACAGAGATAAAACTTCAAATTATATCCTTGTTATTTTATTTCCTGCTAAATCCTTCCATTTTAAGATTTTCCATCTTGATAAAGTGATTCTATGTTTGGGGTGGGTTTTTTTCTTTTTTCCTTTGAAGCAGCAGAATATGTAAAGCAGAATTACATGCATTTGGTGAAATGCATGTTGAATACATGTTTTAAATTATTAAGCCTGCTGAAATTAAGCTCACTGTTTAGGATGAAAGAGAGGTTTCATTCTCTACTTCCCCCTTGTTCAACTCTTCAGTCAAGTACTGCTACCTCTGCTGCATGCTTTGACCTCATTACTTGCTCCAGCTCTGCCCTTCTTTGGGCCCTTTGCTAAGCAGATATAATTCACAAGACTACCAGAAAATTATCCAATATATCAGCATGGTTGATTTTCTGCTGGAATCCTAAGTATGTCACTGGGGAAGTCCAGTGAGTTCTGGATGTGTGTAAGGCAAACAGTAGGATCCCATGTCCAGGAGCAGGGGAAAATTGAAAGGTAGATGAGTCAGACTTCACTGTTTTGATCAATGGCTAGAGCAGCTAAAGTCATCCTGTAAAACTAAACCTTACTATAAAATTTGCTGTCTGCATATGTGGGAAAGAAAAGGGGGAAAGCGACATTATTGCAGGTACAGGGAAGACATCACAAGTCACCATATCTGCATTTGACTCAGCGCTAGGCACTATTACCAGTGTTAACGTTACCCGCTGTTTTGTTCTCCTCTAGCAGTCAGAGCATAGGGCAATAGGATATGAATAGTTTCTTCTCTAAATGCCACCCAAATACTAGAATCATGGGGTTTTTTTTTGTGATGGAAATGATATTCTCAATCAATTTCTCCTATATTTCTTCAGGGATGAAGCAGATTAGGGATACACAGTAGGATGCAGTTACATTTAATACTTACTTCTGTTTTTGCTTTCTCCCTCATTCTAGTATTTACTGGAATCTGCTCTTTGATTTTCTTTTTTATGTTAGAATGTTTATCACAGTGAATTATTCACTATCTTAGATGTAAGAACAACATTTCAAAGATAAGGAATGAAATGCCTGTTCTTGATAGAAGGATAAGAGAAATTGTCAGAAATACTGACCTTCATAAACCCCCAGAGGAGATGCTAGAATAATCAACTATAATTGTTCTTACAAGTGCATTAGGAAAAGTATTAAAAAAGAATGGTGTAGTAAACAGTCCTGTAAAATATACAGTTAGATGATGAAAACATTGTATCATCCTACATGTGGCTTGATATATGAAGTCTTCATGTTCCTGCAGAATAAGTACAGGGAAATTCTATAGGATTCCAGCAGCTTGTACTGATGTAGATGCCGATTTCATTTTAATAACAATATTTTTCAAATAACAAAGTTAATGAGAATATTATTACCACTGATTTTAATATGAGCAAAGCCAGGCTCCAGATTTTAATTCTTTGTACTTTGCTTTCATGATTAATTCTTTACTTTTGTGCTCTTTGCATTCAATTTTTGTTGTGAGGAAATTGCTGATTTTTATTAGTACTCATTT
This sequence comes from Actenoides hombroni, assembly GCA_024336885.1. Classification (NCBI taxonomy): domain Eukaryota; kingdom Metazoa; phylum Chordata; class Aves; order Coraciiformes; family Alcedinidae; genus Actenoides; species Actenoides hombroni. The sequence goes on from WUAM01000275.1 coordinate 3,159,629, forward strand.
TCCTTATTAATCCTGCACATTCTCAGTTGTTTCCTTCATTGGTAAATAGATCTTGGATGATATCTTGCTTTCTGATTCATAAAGCTGACTTTCCTCTTTGGGAATGAGTTTTTATAAGCATTTTGTTGTATTGCTCAGTATATAGGCACAGTGTAGACAAGGAAGCTCTTGTACACTACCAGAGGGTGCAGATTTGTAGGATAGTGGTTTAAGCTGAAGCAGAGTGTGAGATAAATTGAAGGAGAAATGGACTGTCACATAATTCCAGAGGAAACATTGGAGCCATCAGCTATAAACATATCTACAAAGGGAATAGATAACCTAAATGCAAGATTGCTCCACTTGGAAAGTAGAGAAAACCTCTTCACATTGAAACGAGCCTATCAATTCACACTCTTCCAACAGATCATTTTATGTAGACATGTCTTTACTTTTGGTGATCTGTGTATTATTTCCTCAGTTGCATCTTTGTCACCTCCTGTACTCTTCTAAAAATCTCGTTGATTCAGTGTTGGTGTTTATGTCACACATTTCCATTCCAGAGCCCACTTCCTAGAGTGGAGGGCTGAATTACAACATTATAACACACAATTGTATATGAAAGGATATGTACTATTTTGAAAATATTAATTATTAAACTTCACAGGAAGATGCTGTCAGAATAACTTATCTGTACTGACTGTACAACAATTCTTAAACTTCTCTGTATTATAATGATCTTTCTCTGCCTTATAAAACGTTCATCTCAACTGCTCTTTCTTGATTGTTCGATCATCATCTTGCATCAGTGTCTTAGTCTTCCTTGTTCTGTCTTGCTTTTCTCAGTTTCAGATGTATATGGCTTATTAAAAAAAAAATCCCAAAACTTCTTCAAAGAGATATTTACTTAAACAATTTTTGTAGTGTAAAAATGTTTCCAGGGTATTTGCTGCATGCAGAGCAGAGATAATAGGTTTAACAGAGTGGTATATTACCCTTTTGTTTAATGTCTGTCAAAATATGATTTACTGGTAAGCATGCCAAAACTCACGCTGATTTTATAGATAAAGACTAATAAACATTTTGATGGGTCTTCTTTGGGATGCACTGGTCATCTGCCTTATGATTTGCAAGTTTTATTGAGAATAATTTCATGCACAAAAGTCAATACAATATTCTTGATTTCTACCACTACAAGCAACAATGCTGTTATTTTGATGTGTTGCAGTGTTTATTTTTATAAACACATATTTGAAAAATACTTTTGTCCTTGGAAAATGAAAAACCCCTCTAGTCTCTTCGTAGTGAATTTTCTAACAGTGAGGTTTAAAATGTTACGTATATTTACTGTTTGCTTTTCATAGAATTTTAAATTGTCTTTATATTACATACTGCGTTCCATTCTTCTCAAGGGTCAAAGTACTGTAGTGGAGTCTGCCCATGCAATGGTGTTTTAAGGACCGGAGCTTATCTTTTTAATCAGAAAAACTGACCTTCTAGGATATAAATGCTTTTTTATACTGTGAGAGTAATTTCAGTAATGATCCGGATTCAATTCGCTGTAATAAGTAGAATAACCAAAATAGTTACTCTGAATAAGAGTCATGAATTAAAATATAGATGTCTGTATATTTCCTGCTTCTAATTAGATTTTTATATGTCTAAAAGAATGTTAAGGGTTTCTGGCTCTTTGAGAACATTAAATGTATCAGAGTACAAATGTAAGAGAGTGCACCCTCTTTCGGAAGGGGTGAAATTTTCATTGGACTTGGTATCAGATGTTCTGTTTGTAATAAGTGAAAGGAATTAGAAACTTTATACAGGTGAGACTTTAAAATGTGATGAAATTGTTTGGAGTTGTGAATTTTTTTATTTTATTTTTTTTTTGGTTACAAAAGATAATTCTGTAAGTACTTTTAGTTTCAGAATTTTTCCTATTTTCCGAATTCTGTTTGGTTTGCACTGAGGTATGCAGGTATTCAGTAACTGCTGCCAGGTACTGTAACAGAATTATCAAAAGGAGTGTGGATGCTAAAGGAGGAGACAAAGTCTGACTGATTGTAGTAGGAGCCATTATACAGACTTGAGAGACGTTGAAGGCAGGGGAAGGGGAAGAGAAGCATGTCCCTGCCAGCTAACGTATACAAGCACTGCTAGATGATCTCAGGGAAAAAAGCTTTTAGTTTTTAAATAGATATTTTCTATTGGTGCAGGGGAGAGTGGGAATACAGGCTGTTTCTTCCCCAGATATTATTTTCAGAAGCGTGAAGAAATCCTTTTAGTTGTGGGGGTGGAAGAGTGGAAAGGTGAGATGATTTCTTTTTTTTTCTTCTTTCTGTGCACTTTGCTGACTACGTAATACAGCTATCACCACACTATACAAACATAGTAGAGACCCCATTTTAATCCTGTGTTAAGTTTACTACATCTCGATGTGTTTGATGCATTGCTTAGAAGTAGTGTGATGTTACCACAGCCTTCACAACAAGTCTAATTCAGAGTTCCAAACCCGCTTTCTTTTCTTCCTGCACTGCTTGCTCTCATTCTCTGAAATGAGATCTTTTTTTTGCTGGATCCGTTTTACTAATTGCATTTACAGTGTGACCTTACAAACAGATGTGATGCCATAATGGATGGACACTCCACTGCACTATAGGAGTAGGGTAATTCCAGTATCAGGGAGCTACAGCCTAATACAATGGCATTATAGTTTGTCATTGGTCAGCAGCTAGCTTCATATGAAATACACAGCCACAGAATTTTTCCAGTACCTTTGCAATATAAGATTAATTTATTATCATTTTATCATACTATGAAAACAGAGATGTTGAATCAAAGCCATGTATTCTTTTATATGGAGGAGCTCTGATTGTAGCTAGCAGACAACTGCATTGAGAAGTTGAATGTCATGTTTAGATGCAGTTAATAGATCTATGCATTTCTAAGAAAGAAAATGATGTAGTAGTTTTAATAATAAAATGAAATGAAGTATGCAAAGGAAAAAAATTAGTCTTTTCTCAGTCAAGTTGAAAAATTCCATTTTATAAAAATATTAGAAGCTTAAACTATATTTTTCACCTTCATCCTGTTAATGTTACAAAGACTGCAAAAGAGCTATCCTAAAGTGTATTTCAAATCTAGATGCAAATCAGTGCTCACTCCATGAAGTCATTTTCATGGGTGAAATCACTGGTCTTCCCTAAGATACAAGATGAAAAAAACAGGAGTTATTTTAGGTTGGGGGTTTTTTTGTTTGTTTTTTGGTAATGAAATATGCAGGGATGTTCTTGTACCACTGCCATGTCTGCAGACAGATTGATTATAAGCTTCCCTGTAACTGTTTCTCTGGAATCAAGGATCACAAGGAGTGTCAGAGCTTTTCTAGAAGCTTAAAACTGAGTAACATAAACCAAACACATATTATCAACCTTCACTGTTGTCTACCATGATACCTAGATAAGTTATGGCATGTGCCCAAGGTGCTTCCTTTACTTTCTGAACAAGAAGAATTTTAAAGTAATTTTCAAAACTGCCTATTTGAGGTCTGACAAAATATGAATATTATTGGAAAACTGAGGATTCCAGGCTTTGTACTTACAAGACATATGACAAATGCACCATACTGATTCTTGGTAGAGGTAAAAATAAATTATGCTGCTGCTGATATATGTGTATATGTTTATCTACATATAGTCACAACAACTGCAGAGTATAAGAATGTCAAGGTTTAGGGTCAGGGCCGTCCACTAGACCTAGCAAGAGATCAAAGGTCTATCTGCCAACTGGAGATGTAATTCAAAGTTGCCTAATACTCTTACATGCAATACAAACAGAAAACAGCACCATATTTCAAATTGTCACAAGATGACATGAGAAAGGAAGACATGGTGATTGACTTGGGATTCAATGTAGTTTTCCTGTTTAAGTGCATTTGGTGATATAGGATATTGTACTTACTAAAATTGTTTGAGATTTATAAGTGCCATACAGTTATACTTGCAGTACCAACACCATTTCAACCATAATTTACACACATGCAGCATTCCAGCGAGACCTGAGGATGAAAATTATATATATTTTTTCCACTTCCAAGAGAATAGATGACATCTTGGAATATTTCTCAAGATTCCATTAGGTGCTAGAGAGGCAGGACTGCCAAGAGTTGATGATAGTGACAGTTTACACCAAATTTAAGAGCCCTTGCCAGTAAGCAGACTGAAATCTCTTTAGTCCAGCTGTATGTTCTCAGACTCCTGCCATAAATCTCACCTGCCCTTGTGGCAGACAATGCTGAAAATCACCCAGGAAAGGCTTAAGGCAGACTTTACATTTTACCTGCCTAATGGCACTGCAATGGCATGTAGGATGAATGGCAGATTCATCCAACCTACTACATCCATAATGAAGAAAGGTGAGTCCATGATTCTGCATTCAGAGATAGTAAAGACATCCTTCTGGCATGTCTCACAGTTCACCATTGGTCTTGATGTGTAAATGTGGGTTTGCATCTCTGATGAGTAGTTAATGTGTTTAGATTTCAGAGAGGAATCAGCCTTATATTCAGGATATATATAGTTCACTATCCTTCTGGCTCATATAGTACAACTAGGACAACTACATGTACATTTTTAATCAAAGTCTGCTTCTGTCTATTTTTAAATAAATGTAAGTAATTGTTACTTGCCCATTTTAAATTGGAAAATCTGAAATGCTGTTAATGTCGTTTTCATAGATCTGCTCAAACATCAGGTTTATAAAATGACTTTCTCTATGAAGGAGATTTCAATACGTTGACTGTTGACAGCAACCTGAGAAACATACCATTTTTTATTAGAGAAGACATTTTGTTTAAAATACGTGATCATTTGTACAACATGTGCCTGTGTAGCAAATTTAAACCAACTTCTGTTCCCTTGAGAAAGTTTTCAACTTCTAATTGTAAAATCTTAGGAAAATTTTATTTTGCATTGTTCTGGGAGGTCTTGCATTCCAGATAGAAATTCCTGCTTTTTCTGCAGGTCACATTGATACTACACCTATTTCTCCTCCTCTCCCTGAAGAATACATTCTGGGCCTATTCTCCCTGGAATACATTCACTTATGCATGATCATTTACATACAAGGAGCTTAGCTTTTGACTGCTTGCTTCAGCAATACAGCGTCTGCCGTATAAGCCATCTCCTTACCTCTTTTTATGAATATTTTAATGACAAGCATATAAGCACACTTCTCTGCCATTTCCATGGAAACCTGAAGAGGAACTTAAAATGAATGCAATGGAAAATAGAGTTTGGAGGAGAAGGCATCTTGAGTTCTCACTCTGAGGTTAGGATAAGTTCAGGACTCACAGGACCAAAATTACTCTCATACAAATTTGGGTACAAAATTAATTATAGTACTTCTGACCTCATATATAAACACCAAGAAAATAGAGAAACAGTACACGAACCAAAATGAAAATACAACCTTCTCCCTTTTAATAGACTGAATAGAGAATCATCCTACATTTAAGAAATCAAAGAAATGGACAAGTGACAAGCAGCCATGCAAACAAATTAAGTCCCTTCAAGCTTGCAAAAGCTAGTAATTATGTTAGCTTTTCCCTTCCATCATCTGGTAAAACTCATTCTTAGAATGTCTCTTTCTCGATTCAGTCCAAGATCTATTAATTAAGAGCTCACCTACTAGACAGCAGTTATTTTACAGCAACAATACTTAAAAGCTGGTTTGTTGGAAAAGACATCATACTAACAGAAAAGTTAGTATGACTTGTAATTCTGTAATGATGGAAAAGATCAGATGCTCAAACAGCTTCCTTTTTTACTCCCCTATTCTGTTTGTTACCCAAACTCATTACTTTACCAGTACTTCCTCTGATGTAAGCATAATTCTTCTTGTGATCCTACAAGTAACAATCCAAGCAACAGGACTGTTTTCTTTCAATAAGCTAAAAGCATTGCTTTTATTGTCTCCTGAGAACAGGAAAGACCAATGAGACACTTCCTTGTGAACAGGCCCTCACTGTGTGTAACTCAATTAGTCTTGGGGCATCTGACATCTCTCTTGATCTCTGTTACCAATTTCAGTTAGAATTATTAGACAGCAAAGAAAAACAAGTATATTCACATATATATTCACAAAATATTCACATATATACTGAATGATAAAACTTGGGAATGCTCTGTCAGGGAGGGGTTGGATTCGATGATCTCCAGAGGTCTCTTCCAACTTCTACCATTCTATGTACAAAAAGAGCAACCGTATCTTCTAGCACTGCAAATTCTAGGATTAGTGTAAAGCACCACAAGAACTTTTTTCTGCTAGTGTAGGAGAGCAGGAATTTAGAATACAGTAGGATCATTTTAGAAGTAGCTACAGCCCAGATCTGTCATCAGATGGTGATGTCCAACCCCACAAAACCCCAAACCACAAACCCCAAAATAACAACAAATAAAATAAGTATAGTCTTATTTTATCACTTATAGAGATGAGAAAGCTGAGAAGACACTAATTCCACCCTTCTGGAAATGGTATAATGTATGCTGAATTTTTTGTAATAAGAGTTATCAATTTGCAAGGGAAAATTATTTTAATCCATTTTTAAAAAAGAAAAAAACTAAATATATAACAATTCTAACAAGATCTTCGTAATTTTTGTCACAGCCCTTGTCTATATGTTTTTATTTTCTCTTTCCTTTGCAAGTTTGAATTAATTTGAATGATGCAAATTCCTGTACTAATATGAATAGTACAGACTAGCATTAGGGAGATGTGATCAGTCTCTAATGGTATATAATTATATAAGCACTGTTTCTTATCTGGAATGTACAAGCCTGAGGAGGAAACAGAACTGGAAGAGTGAGACGGTTGGGAGTACGTTTAGATTGTGAAGCAGAGTAGGTGGAGGATGAGGTAGAGTTGGGGTTTAAGTGACCTGGTGAAATATTGTTGGTGTTACCTTATTTTAATATCTTGTTTCTGTATATTTTATCGAGGCTTTATTGTGATGATGCTTTTTTTTCCCTGGATTTTGAGCCTCATTCAATGAATATAATGTTTTTTCTATGATTAATGAGGGCCTATGTGATAATTAAGACTGCCAACTGTAGGAACACTGCCATCATCTGTTGCAGAGGGAGGAACATGTGAAATGAATGGAACGTAGGATTACAGGAGAACAGGAAAAGCTTATATGGTTAAACAGCTGAATACTGCTCTGAATAGGTCTTGGCATAGGTCCATGTTCCTTATTGGTTTGAAATCAGTTTCTTAAGTGAAAACTTTCATAGGTAATCCCACATTCTTCCTTACTTCTCTCAAAGAGACCTAATTTGAGATCCTGTAATTTGATTTGTAGTAGGTCTGATTATTCAGATACCAACAATAGCTTAGCAAATTTACTAAAGTTTGTTAATAAATAAATGTGCTGAAAAATTAGATTGGGTGTCTAGAATTACTGAGTTCCTTCTAACTATAATTTCTCATTGTACAGATTATATCATTAGCTATTTATATGTTGCTTTTAACAGTACCTCTTGATCTGGCAACATGCTGTGGAAACAAATGTAGCCAATGAAATATTCAGATACAATAATTATAAGCTTGAGAAGAAACTAGTAATTCTCTCTTGAGCAGTTCATAAATAGTAAGTTTATAGTAAAGCATGACTGTATAAATTGAGTTCTGACAGTAAAGAAAAATACTGACTAGCATGTGGCATCATCCATCTTGCAAGATGAACAAGACAGGGTTCAATGAAGGAAAAACAGTGTTCATATAATGTTTAATTTGCATGAGTAACATTATATATGCAAGTATGATTTCATCATTCGACCCCTGAGCATTTAAGTTTGCAATTTTTAATGTGCTTCCAGTTTAAGTCCTTCTTGTGTTATATTCAAGAGTAAGTTTCTGTAAATAGGTTCTTACTGAAATTGTAATTATTTTACAAACAGCTTAAGAAATATCAGTGATATATGCCACATATAATTAATTTTGTTTCATTCTCTCTTCATGGCATAATGTATATTTCTGTATATTTATACTTTGTGGTGGTCACTAGTTCCTGGGACATTCATTTCATAGTCTATGATGAAAACTCTGACAACACTGAAGATGAAACTTGACTTTGACTCAGTATTTAATGTTAAGTCAGTGTTAAAAGCAGAAATCTACTGCAGACTTTTATGCTAACTGGGATGGAAAGATGCAAGTTGTTGAACAGCTAGTAGATAGTAGAAACTTCCAACCTGACTGTAAACATACCTTTCTGTTACGAGGACTTGTTACAAGAAATTTTCTACAGAAAATGGTGTGTATGTGTAATGTTTTAAGTTGTCTATAAAAAGTTAATTTTAAGACCTGTATTTCTTGCAGAAACTTTTATTGATATAATTCTTTATTATTAATGTTCCATAAATTTTATGTTCTTAAATGTTCATAAATTTTATTTTTCTTTCTATAATGGTGACTCTAAAGGAAAAAATGTACTTTTCTTACCTGGAGAAAACAGTGTGATTCTTAAGATTCATAATGCAGTTTGTTAGTGCAATACAGAGCCACATTCTGATGGCTTCAATTTTACAGTGCTCCAGTAACATCACTAGAAATATTCCAAATTTCTAACAGCGTAAGAGCAAACCGAAATGGACTTATTCAACCCTTCCCTTTAACTGATGGAGTCTTTCCACCTATTTTACAGACTTCAGAACTTGTTTGGACAGATGGTAATAGAGAATCTCTTCTTTTGCCAGGTGAAAAAAAATGAAGATGCGTAGATATGATTACTTAGTTGCTCATTTCAGTTAATTTCGTAAAGTATATAATGAAATAGTGTCAAAAGAAGGGAGATGGCCTAATAACACAGATGGTGATGTAGCAAAAGCTCGTGCTAAATGAGCACCCACCCACATACGGAAATTGCTCAAAGTAAGGGCTGAGACATGAGGAGAGCTTAGCACTGGAGCAGAAGTCGTCACGGAAAAGACAAAAACGGTCTGATGAAAAAGTGTGTTGATCATTCTTAGTGTCTACACAAAATAGAAGAAAAGATCCCCCAAAAGGCTGAACAAATTCCACATCAAAGTTAATCTCTGTGGTTTTTTTCTGAACAACTTCAGCAATAGTGCTATATACCAAGGAGATTTACATCATGTGACCACAATATGTGCCTTTTGATTTGTTTTAAATTCAGTCTTGGTCACCCAAAATATTTGTTAATTATTTATCTGCAGCCCAACAGACCAGAACTTCCATTACAAATACGGAAGAAGCATTTTTTTTCAGAACACACCACCATTTCTTTCCTTCCATTCTTCTGCAATTACTCTAAAATAACTTAAAATAAATTATCTCTTGAAACTGATTTGATCTAAATTCCAGTAATGCTGCTTAAAACCAGCAGAGTTTATTGAAAGTGAGGACAAGATTCTTTCTTCCTCCATGCTACTAACCATGCTGCTTTTGCACTCCTCGGTGTTCCTCTCAGCTTATGTAAAAAAGGCCAAGATCAAACCCAGATTTTGACCCTCTATTTGATGTCGCTTTGCATTTTTTCCATTTAGTTTTCTTTCTCCGTTCCTTTTTCATTCTTGACTCTGAACGGTGACCTGTGAGCCCCAGAGCCTTTATGTTTCCCCCAGGTTAGTAGGAGGCAACCTCACGACCAGCATGATGGCAAGAACTGCTAGAATTCTAGGCCAGGCTGCTAAAAGATCTGAAATAACCACTCGCTCCTGAAGTATGCTATGTTAATCTTGCAACATAGATGGGATAAAAAGGGAAGGTAACCACTGTTCCCACAAGAGCTCTAGCTGCACCAAACTCTGTAAGCATTCCATCTAAAATATCTTCAAAGATGCAACAAAAAAAAAAAGCCAGTGTTCCTGCAAGATTTTCAGCCGCCTAAGCTCTGAGGGCAAAATGTCACCCAATAGTCTCAGATTTTTGTGATTTTTTTCTTTTTTTTTCCCCTGCAGTGAATTTTTCAGTATACAGTGGTATTTAACTTTGTCTTGTTTAATAGGTTCAGCATCAATGTGGGCCAGATTTCTCTCTCTTTCCCCAACCCCCTGGGACTGAGAGAAAATACCACTATCCTGTCATTTATACACTGGAGTGGGACAGTGCAAATTACTAGAGCTCAGTAGTGGTAGTACCTTTTTGTTGAGAAACACTACTTCAAATGATGGTGAAGTTAGTGAAGCACTTTTTTTTCTTTCTTCTTCTTCTTTTTTTAAATGGACAAGACTAGTGGGAAAGGCAAAACTGTCTGGGAACTGCAGCAGTTTGACATAGTTTATGTAAAAGAGACATTTTCACCAACAGAGAATGAAGCAAGGGCTTTCACAAAAAGGATGAGCTGTTCTAACAGCCATAACATACAAAACAGTTGTACTCTGTCACAGCCAGTATCTGCAGTGGGCTGTCTCCAGCTGTGGGCAACAGTGGCTATTTATGAAAGAATATGGGAATAGATCAAGCATGCACTGACATTTCCTGCAATATACCCTACCAGATAACTGAACCAAGGATTGCATCAACATCTTTCTAAGTGTCCTTTTAATTTAATTGCTTTTTGAACCCAATTATACTTTTATGACTATTATTATTATTATTCTCTAACATCTCATGACAGACTTTTATATTTAATTATGTGCTGCATGTAAGGAATACTTGTCTGCTGTCAGAAAACAATTTGATGTTTCGTACTTATTGCATTGTAAGAAATAGTGCAAAAATCACTCACTATTCACCATTTTCATACCATTCATGATTTTATGAGCTTTACTGTGTTCTCTCTGAGCTCCTTCTTTCTCCAGGTTGAAGAAAACTAGTTTATTTTAAATTTTTTTCATATGATACAGTAATTGCATACTTGTGATAGTTCTTGCTGGTTTTCTCTCTGTTTTCTAATTCTAGTAATTGTTACAAATGATCCTTCATCTTACTTATCTCTATTGGATTTTATAAATATCCAGAGAGTCCTATTTTAAAGCTGGGCTGGATTATGCTGAAAAAAACCCAACCCTATTTACTTGAGAATCCCCCCCGGGTTTATCAGGTTGGACTCTTGTCACTGTTTCAGATTTCCAAAGGTTTTTTCTGTCCAGAGAAAGGGCATTCACAGGCACTGGGGTTTGCAATCTGTCCCGCTGTCATTATTCTGTTACACAAAGTTATTAAGCTTACTAGTACATTCTAGTGGCATACTAGTGGCAAAAAGTAATGGAGTTCTTTCATTTAAAGCAAATGAATTTTCTCTTACGTATGCAATATATTGTTTCACTTCAAATAAGGCAAAGAGTTGTCTAGGTGGCAGGAACCAATATTCACCCTGTTACCACCCTTTCCTGCCCCCCGATATATTAGGAGCATGTACATTTCAAAGCAGGTGCCATGGAAAGCACTGTTTCTTTACAAATAATCTATCAGCCAGACCTTGGGTTGTGTAAACTATACAAAAGGTAGGTTAGTCAGTACTCTGCAACATTGAACAAACTTTTTTTTTTTTACTTGCATATTCTCATGTAGTTCTCATACAGATTTCTGCAGTATTTTAATAGCTTAGGGACTATTCTAAGGTCCAGAGAACTTGAAGGAACAGAAAAAAATGAAGGCTGCATCTGTATTCTCTGACTATTTCCTTTTCATCCTGCCTCACTAACAGGATAGTGACAGTGTAGTATAACTCCTTCAATAAAAAGGACAGCCCTTATGTTTGAAATTACTACTTCAGCATGAAAAGTTTGAGATCTGCTCAGAACTACATCCATAAAATTGACTCCTCATTTGTGGATTCAACTATGTTTTTACAATTAATGAAATTATAGAAATGTAGACTGGATGTGATCTCTGAAGGTCACTCATCCTATCATCCCAGCTGAAGCTGGACAATTGCCAACCGTAAATCAGGGCAGCTATGGCTTTATCTGACTGAGGAAAACCTCTATGGATGGAGATGTCACAAAATTTCTAGGCAAATTGTTCCAGAGCTGTGCTAGTCTTCCTGACATCTACTTTGAACCTCCCAAGCTTCAATTAAGTGTTCGTTGCTACTTACTCTTTCATCTGATGCTGCTGGGAAGAGTATAGCTTCACCATCTTTCTCACTATGCCTTAAGTAATAGTATGCTGTTATTAGATGACCCCTTAGCCTGGTCAATGCAGTGTTAAGTTATTGCCTAGAGACATAAGGCTGATATTAAGCTTAAAGGTCTTAAATGAGGACAGCTAAAGTCCTGGATGACTTTATGTGTAAAACTGTGCAACATTTCAGCTATGTTGAATATGTACCTGAAATGCTCCTTTTGCCCTTGAGCTAAGCAAATAATCTAAAGGCCTGAAAGATAAAAAACCAAAACACCCCACCTGAAAACAATGAGTAAGCATTGAAATCAATTGAAATATGTTTCCAGGAATAAAAACACTGGCCTCTATTTCCATAGATATATCTCAGGCTAAGGATGAAACAGATACTTACAATTCAAGTAGGGATGTTCATGCTACTTTGGATATATTTTCAAGAAATTAAAGATTTTAAATGAATATCATTTTAACAAGAAAATGTTTTAAAACTTGGGGTTTTTTCCTAAACTCCTGAAATATGCAGTTTGCTTGGAATATGATATAATGCTTAAAAAAAAACCCACCCCAAAGCAAGTATAGGTATTATCTGCTGCTGATTTGCTTCTTAGAACTAAGAACTATCTTAATTTGTACTGAAGAAACCTTTCTAATGCTGTCAAAGACCCTGAAGATTTATTCTTATATTCCTTTTATGGTATGTTTGCCCTCTTAAAACTACCTGGCCCTCAGAATAATACAAAGAGAAGCAGAGTGCAAGCTCTTGTAACTCTTATGTCAAGAGGCTTAGGTAGCATAAAGCTTTGTTGACCTTTCAGGTGGTAAAAGGAGAATGTTAATAGTTGTTTGCTGAGCAATTGATACATGGCAAGTTTTCCTTTAAGGAAAAGAAAGAAGCTGCCTGGCCACTTTAATGATTAAATAGAGGCCTGTGAAAAGTGGTATATTCCATGATACCATTTATCCTGTGCACTTTTACTGCAGCCCTGCCCTGGCTGGAAGCTATGTATGTAACATGTTAAGTTTTAATATGTTAGCCCATTGTGGCTTTCCAGTATCTTTTGGCCTGTGCCAGATGCAGTAGCATGTCTTTTGCCAGTTCATCCTTATTATTACTCCTTCCCAGAAACACTGACTTGTGTAGCTGTTCCATCAGGTACAGGACCAATATTGACTGCCATATATACCTATTCTCCTGAAGATACCTTTTTCTAGAACTTTCCTCTGGACTTCTAATTTTCTTGTGAAGAGGAATAAATACAGCATCTATCACTTGCACATTTTATGACTTGTACATATATTTTTCCTGTACTTTAGCTTGCTTGATACATATAGCTAGTCACAAGCAATAATTCAATCTGCATGTATTTATCCACTTTTATTCTGCCCTCTTCTTTGTGGAACAGCCTTTAATATCTTGGCTAGACATACTGGATTAGCCTTTACCTGGATCTCCCAGCATTTTTATTAAATGATGAATGCCCCACTCTTTCTTCTTCTTGAACTCAGTAACCTTTTCCTATGTTCTTCCAAGAGTTTTCTACACGTCCTTTCTTTAGGTTCCCTTTAGTTTCTAAGTTCTAGCAGAAGCACCCATTGTCCTGTTCCTTTGCTTGGAAATCCCTTGGCTCAAAATCTAATCCTCCTGTCAGGAAATTTAATCAAACTTCTTTCTCCACTCAGACACTCTTCCGAGTATAATCATGGCTTGGTGTCAGACTGCACTTATTAGAATTAACAAATCTGTATTGTTCCTGATCTAGGAATATAAAACAGTTTTGGTAGATAGTATTAAAGAGTGGTTTACCCCAATCTGCCATTGACACCCATATGTAACTACTGGGTAATTAATGATTCACTTACCATGTACTCCTACAGACATGACTTGCTGCTTCAGTGTACACCTAGAAAGTTGCAGGGATTGATTTTCAAAGACAAATGTTCAGGACTCTATTAAAGTAGTACTCCCAATTAAATCTGCTTTGGCTAGTCTAGACCACAGTAAGCCTTAGGAATGCTACATTTGTTTTCCAGTCACAGAGATCATATGTGATAAAATATTAATAACATTTTCACTGTCATCCTATACAATAACCAAGACTAAAGGTGCCCATGTAATTCTCATTCATAGTGCCAGAGTCAGTTATCTGCAGAATTTTCTGTAAAGACAGTAGTAATAGGAAACCATCAAGGAAGACAGTAAGCTGCAGCACCACCTTGTCAGGTTTATTTTCCCTTTCTTCTCTGAAAAAGAGGTATCAAATATTGACTACTGCCTCCTCTACCTAATCTACATGTTCACATACAGGCTGTAAATATAAACAATTACAAGATATTATCTATAAAATAATGAGGAATAATGAGGAAATTTTGTTTGCTAGTATAATTTTGCCTCCTGATTTGAGGATGAATCTGTTGAAAAAGCACTGGAAGCAAGCTTGTTTCCCACCTAACACTTTCTTTTTAACCTCTCCGTGTAAATATGTATCTTCCTATCAAATATCACACAGGACTTTTTTTCAGGGCTCCATAACATTCATGTTTCTCAGCCTTCTATATGCTCATTTCATAGTAGAGATTCAAGGTTCCTCTAATATAAAACCTTCTTTTGTCATCCCTTTCAATTCCTGTTTACTGTAGTGGCACACAGTATATGTCTATACGTAACACACCATGTTATTTTTCTACCTTACTGCACTTCCCATTCCTCTCATATATACAGGACACTGAAAGGAATTTTGGTAGGAAGGACAGAAATAGATTGCATGTGCATGTATATATCCATATGATAGATGCTATCTTTACATAGTTGCTTCTAGTTTTCCTGACCTTCTTCCTGGTTTGTTTACTATGTAACTGATCAGGAATACCTGCAGTGGTTGTAGACTCATGTAACATTACTTTGGTGATGAGATAATGAGTTTGTCTTCCTGTAGAATAAGTTAAGCTTCTAAGTGACTCAAGAACACTTCTTACTGAATTCATGACTGGACTTAACCATTCTATATAACTCTGTAATTTTGAGATTTTAGAATTTCCAGCATTTTCCAGGAAAACTTTGGGATCCTAGGATTGGAAAGAAAGGGTTTGGAAAGGTAAAAAAATTCTGCCTAGTTAAACCCTTATTGGATACCCTGTCCCCGTTGGGAGATGCGAAGGTGAGAAACAGGTATATGTAGGACAACACAGGTAAAGTGTTTTATTCCAGTTTAGTCATACCTCAGTGAGGTTCTTCATTTCTTTATTAGAGAAATATAGAGTGAATTGGATTAAGTCTGTTTACTTCTCTCCAACAGTTTCTTTTAGATTTTTAGATTAAATTCATTATTTTTTGTAACTCATGAAGTTATCATCATCATCTTTCCCCATTTAGACCCACATCCACCTGATCCTATGCATTCTCGTAGGAGTTCTCTTTCTTTGTACAAAAGGTGAATCATACAATAGTCTTTTTCCTTTTAAATCAAGTCTCTCTTACCCAGCACTCAATCAGGACTGCCTAACTGCTACGCAGGAAGGACCTTTCAACTAGCACTCAATCTAGGGTATTTTACAAGAAAAGAAGTACCTCTTTATATTTATCCAGGCTACCTCTTGCTTTCTGCATAACCTGTATTTTCTTCTGCAAAATACTTCTGCTTTCCCTCTGCCATTCATTATACATTTATTCAAACATAGTTTGAATTCCTGAATTGCTTTGACTATGACTGTCTTGGGCAATGGTATTTCCTTCAATTTATTTTGTAGACTGTCATTTGAGAAGAGGGTTTTTTTGTTTGGTTTTTTTTTTAATATGGTAACCTTAAGGAAAAAGTAATATTTACATCCAACAGATTCAATTACCTTTTTACCACACCACCTCTTCTTCAAATACTCTAGCTTCACCTGCTTTCTTTAAGAGATCTTAAATTGTAGATCTCTAAAGAACATATCTGAAGCAGAAAGAAAGATTTGTGCCATTTTGTGAAACAGCTCACAGCTACCAGCATATGCCAAATGCCAGCCACTGTCACAAGAAAACCTCAGCAGGAAAATAGCAACAGCTTCCAGTAGTTCTTCCAAGATTTACTGACATTTAGAGATTTTCTGACTTTTCTGGAAAGGAAGCTTTAGCATGCCTGCACCAGTTTTATCCATCATTATTTATGGTTTACACAAGATAAATTTTTCTTAGTTTAGTTGAGGTTTTCACGATCCCCAAATGCCTATCTGTTTTAAAATAATGATAAAAGAGAAATAATGACTGAAAGGTAACTGGCATTTGTACTGAATACCTGAGAACTTTAATTCACTTACTTGTGATAGTTTCTCGCTTCAAAATTTTTCAAGTTCAAAGCTCTCCCAACTGTGACCAGAAAGCTTTAACATGAAAGCTGTGAGGAGAGTGTATATTCCAATTTGGCTCCATTTACCAAGTGATTTTTCTAAGTACTTGCTATCTTGCTAACAAGGTCTTCTCTTCGAAAAACTCTTCATTGTTCTGGAACTCCTTCCTGCTAAGCACCCCCCTACTGTTCCAGAGGATGACCAGGGATGTTTCTGTTATTGCAAGTTATTGGAAGAACAGAAGCAGCCATCTGTTCCTTAGCATGTTCTTTCCCTTAAGCAACCAATTCCTTGTTCTCAAGCTCAGAGAAGAATTTGCAATTAGCCCCCAACAAGGTTTTCTGGATAAAGCATTGGCATTACCTTGCTTAGTCCCCAGCTTGTGTATATTTATGAAATTACAGCAGGACATTTTTCCTAACCACCTGGGTAACTACTCCCCTCAAGATTCCTGAACTGGAAAAGACACTGCAGAGACAAAAGCCTTTTCCTACCGTCATTTTTCCTCCATGTTAATAGATTATTTTTATAACCCCTTTGGGAGCTGTACAATAATTTATTCTATTTTTTATTATAATAAGTAGTAAGTTCACTTCTGGTAAATCTCAAGTTCACTTTCCCTAAAATATATACAATAGTTTTACAATACTGATGGAACCAGAAACAAGCCTGTTATGTTAGGAGAGGGGTGTATGAGTGGCTACATCATGTATCTTTAGGCTTAGTTTCAGTGGCAGCCTTAGTGTTAGAACTGTGGACGTATCACTTCATAGTTAAGATTTTCAGATGCATCGAGATGTCATCTGGCTACAAAAACCTGAGACACATCTCATGCATTGTTGTTTCAAATGTGATTATTGCACTGCACAAATCACAAGCCACCTCTTAAAAGTTATAAAGGCTTTGTCTTGCCATGTATATTATTTCCTCTTAGGTTTGGATTTATTTGTTTGTCATTTAATTCCATGTGAAAATGAGATTGAACACTACGTGTTTCATGTCTCCATGTTAACAGTTAAAAAAAATAAATTCAGGAAAACTTCAGTTATTTTTCTGTTCTTCATATGGAAATAGGAGCTGTCTGTTTCTCTTTCCCTGAAGTTTTCATAATTATATGGATCACATCTGACTGTTATTTGAAGACTGGGTTTTTCCTTTCTGATACATTTCCTCGTTGTTCAGTGATACATTTTCCTACTTTTGCTATTATAGTTGAATCATAAAATCGATGTTTGGGGTTCATTTCCCAAGGTATACTATGCAGCCATAGTCTTGAACTGGTGTAATAGAGCCTGCATCCTTGCTGGAAATGATTCCTGATTAACTCTTTTGCATTTTAAGTAAAAGAAGTTCTATTCAGTTTAGTTAAGGTTTTTATGACTTTAGATATTCAACCAATAGAATAATAATATTACATTGAAGAAGATATTTAGGTGTCAGGAACAACAGTTTACTAATTCTTTCTCTAGATCATGTAAGAGAGCCCCAAGTTTACAATAATTTAAAACTACCAGTCCTCTTATACACATTCATTACATTTCACTATTTATGGAAGGGTTTTAAGTCTCTGATTTTGTCCTTGGACTACAGACTGTAATTGGGGATTTGGTAGTAGAGGGACAGTATTATGATTCACTACAAAACAGAGTAATAAACACAAACCTCTTAAAATGCAATATCCTGTTGGCATGAATGTTCTGAGAGTTAGCCAAAAACCTATATTAGCTCTAGAACTCTTTTTTTTTTCCAGACAATTAGTAGCAGAAGCATTTCAAATGAGCTAAAAATTTCTTGCATGGTTTTATTATCAGCTACAAAAGGAAAGTGTGGTTATTTGGAAACACACCTACGATGTTTTTAGGGTGTTATCTCTTCTGTCAGGATTTGCATTGTGAAAATAAAAAATAAACCCTCAAACAGATTTTTTAAAGCCACATTTCTACACCTATAAATCTGCCTGTACATAAAGTAGACTCAAGTGCCAGATGGCCCCACCTTTACAAAGGAAGAAGTAAACATAAAACCCTAAATACAGGGTCTGTATAACTTTGCTTATATTTCTGTGTGACTTAAGAGGCTTGTGAGTTTAGATTTCAACGTGGCTACATACTGCTGCTGTGGCAGTGCCAAGCATCGTGGTGCTCCCCTATGCTCCTGGGGCTTTTGATGTGACCAGAAACTGCCAAAGTCTGTGGATTTAATCTGTAAACACTAAATGCAGAATTACTGAAATAGCTAAATCAATGCTTTCATGGAACTCTGAGAACAGAGCATGCACTTCTGACCAAGTCAATCCATAGCAAATGAAAAGGAGTATTAACACAAATAAAATGATGGAAGTGTAAGAGGTAATTTGAAAAGCTTAGGTAAAAACAGTCTGCTCATATTTCAGCAACTATGTATTATTTAGGGGTTATTTTTTTCAGGATATTGTTTTAGTGTAACAATAATAATCAGTACTGCTGCAGAATTCCTTTGAAGTAATAATAATACATTGTATTTTCATTCTCTAATAAAACTGAATAAAAAGTAATTTTAAAATACATTCTATTTTCATATTACCTTTAATGTAATAAACAGTGAATTCTTCTTAGGTTCTGTATAAATTAATTCATTATACCTTTTGAAAGCACTGGGAAATAAGGTATCAGCAATCTCCCATTTTACCAGACATTTTCAATATTATTTCTCTCTTATTTAAATAAAAATCATTAAATTAACTGCTCTTACTTTCAGATGGTAAGGCATGTCACTATATAAAAAGTTTACAAGTAGAAAATTTCTCTTTCTCTGATGATTTCAGTATGATGAAGTCACTGGATTAATCATCTGTGCATTCTGTGAAGCTATCCACTATGTGACTGATACAAAGACAGACAAAAGCCAACAGACTGGGAGGACTTGGAACTATAGCCTGACAGATCATTAATGAGGCTCATCATTACAATACCCCTACCTTCCATTGTGCCCTTTGCTGATCAATAATGCCTAATCTTAATTTGCTGTATGGACTAAGATGAAGAAATGATATTAAATCGTATGCAATTGCATGATCTGAGAATACTGAAAGTAAGAGATATTCTAAATAATACAGTATTTAATTCTTAATTTAGCAGGACAATATTGCAAATTCACTTTGTCTGAAGGGAAAAAAAAAATTATGAAAGATACATTGAATTAAAAACTCCCAGGCTTCAGAAATAAATGGAACAGTGATGTGAATGGTTTTTGTAGAGATTTTGTGGAGATGAGTTTAAAGAATAATCAGCTGAATATATGCATCTCTTTATGGAAGCTTAATATGGAAACATTTCTATAGATATTTAAATTGTTTATTGTTTTTCAGGAAGATTATAATCTCTATTGCTGTATATGAAAAACTTTCTTCATATTTTATCTGTGGTTTATCAGCAAGCAGACTTTACAGAGCTGACTCTACAAGGGTTCTTCGCATCTTGTGACCAGGGTACAATAAATCTTGGTGTTACCTCAAAACAGAAGGAAGGAGTGTTGAAGCTAAACCAGGAATAAACCATGATTTCTCACAACAATATAAAGCCTAAACAAAAAAAAACCCCAAACAAACAAAAAAGCCACAAACAAAGAATAAAACCAATCAAAACAGTGAGAAGGAACAACAGCTAATATTTTAGCTGTAGGCTAAATATTAACTGTAGGCCTGTCATTTAGGTAAGAGCTAAAAGCTTTATAGCTATGTTTCCCATATAAAATCAATTAATCTGGGCATGTGAGTAAGAATACTGAAATTCATGTTGTGTCTAACATCACAATAAGTAGGTTTGCCTACTTGAAATTATTTTGAGTTAAAATTTAGTCAGATAATGATATTGCTGATGTGCCAACGAAATCTAACAAAAAGAAAGATCTAAGTTGTAACAAGCTGGAAAACATTGACCTTAGCAAAAATGCCTGATTAAGGTATTTTCTGTATCTACTTTTGACAATACTTGAGTGATATTTATTTTCATCATCCAGAATATTTTCTGTTCGAAACATTACATGTATTTACACCCATTTACAGGTGTAAAACTGATCACTAAACTCAGCCTTCCAAGAATGCTTGGTACCATGGAGAGCTCCGGCTGCATCAGGGATGTGTCGCAGCACATCGAGAAAATTCAAGACACCCGCTGGTTTCTAACGGACCTTTCTGCTCATCCCTTTTATTCACAGACTTTATTTATAGTGCTAACCTAAGTTTGAACATAACCATGTTTTTCCAAGTTACACCTATTTTTTCTAAATCTTTAGATTTAGACTTTCCTCCATAGTTACTGAAGAGGTAGTCTGTGGTGAAATGTAGTGTAGCAAAATAAGTGAACCTTCATGGTCAGGTAAGATGGACAGTTACTAAATAAAACAAAAGTTGTTTCTAAAAGCAGATTTTGTGTATTGATAGACATAATAATGTCTTTTGCTTGCTTTTCACAGTGACACTGAAACACTGTTGTTGACACTGTTGTTTCCTCTCCTGCAGAGTCGAATGGCAGAAAGTTTGCGTCTCTTTGATTCTATCTGCAACAACAATTGGTTTATCAACACTTCCCTCATCCTTTTTTTGAATAAGAAAGATCTGCTGGCAGAAAAAATTAGACGCATCCCCTTAACAGTCTGCTTTCCTGAATACAAAGGCCAAAACACTTATGAGGAGGCAGCAGTCTACATCCAGCGCCAGTTTGAGGACTTGAATCGCAACAAGGAGACAAAGGAGATCTACTCACACTTCACCTGTGCCACTGATACCAGTAACATACAGTTTGTCTTTGATGCAGTGACAGATGTCATCATTCAGAACAATCTCAAATATATTGGCCTCTGCTAAAAATCCTTGGGCTTAATCTGTTTTCCTGAAGTGTTAAAAATGGGCTAACCACATCCACTTCTAGTGGGAAAAAATGGGGCAATGCTTATAGCCCAAGGAGAGAAAAGGGGAAATCTGATGTGTGTACACAGTTCCTCTTATGACCCCTTAAGCTTCATCATTTTTCACAATTACACATTCTGGAGAGTGAAAGCCTTGAAAGCCTTCTCTCCAGAAAAACCACACAAACATCCTCGCCCCCTGCCCCTGTGAAAAAAAGAAAAAAAAAAGAAAAAAAAAAGAAAAAGGCAAGTAAAAAACCCCAAACAAAAAAAAAAAAGATTGAGGCCTAACTCTGTGGAGATGTTTTCACCACAGTCACTGCACTTTTATTCCATTTGTTTCATTCCATTTCCTACAGTGGGAGTGTTACCATGTTCTATGTAAGAAATAATTCTTCATCCAGTTGTCCTAAAATTTCACTGACGTGAAGACAGAAAGAGTGGCAGATGAACTTGTTTACAGGATGTGGAGCAGAATGGTTGTGTTGGGGAGAAAAGCTAGTTCAAACCAAAAGCTATAGCACAGAGTTTAAGCAGAATAACATGTAAATTTGTAGAAAATGGGCGTGCACCGACAATACTGGTACACACAGCCAGGTAGTATATACACATACATCATGTATGCACATGACTCACAGCATATACTGTGTACACAGTTCTGCTTTACTTTACTATCATGGACACCTTGCCTGTTAAAGGAATTGTTGGTGCACAACTGTTCTGTGATTTCCAAACTGACTAGCAGCTCTTTCTGCTCTTTAAAGCTTCAAATATGCAGCAAAACTACATGTAATGAACCTATGAATAGGCCAAATTAAGGTCAGTGTTTCTTCTACTGGTAAGGAGTTTTATACATCAAAACAGTCTTCTTTTACATCTTTTTTTGCCAAATCTTGTGGTGTTTCACAAAAAACAAACTATATTTAAGAAGTAGGTTAGTGTTCCTTTTTTAATACAGATTAAAAAAATTAAATCACAAGTCAATTTTTTAAATTATTGTTGTAGTGTCTGGATTGCTGAATGTGAAAGTTGCCAACGGACAATTCTGTTCCACTGCTCCAAATATATTCTGGGAATTGTAATATTGTAACAGATTTCCCAAGAAGCAGGAGCCATGGAGATTGTGTAGTATATAGCCTCCAAAGTCTTTTTTTGTTGGTTTTTAAATTATTTTTAAAATGTGATGTATTATTAGAAGGTTAAAGATGAGCGATATGAACAATAAATAAATGTCTTGATATTTCAATTTAATAATTTAAATTATTTACAGTTTAGTGAAGTTAAGGAAACTGAAGAGATGCACTCCTCAGCTCCAGGTTTCATCTCATAAAGAAACACTACTGGATGGAGTAACATTCTGGCTAAAGTTTGAATGCCTAAGAAGCTCTGTGGGACTATACTGGAAAAATCTCAAATGGATCATATAGACCTAAGTCTTTGGTCAGTTGATTCTTTCCCCTGCCATAGAAAAGACTTCTTAAAGACTTCAGTGTAAAGTTGGTGTGTAAATATATGTTTGATAATTGTAAAGCACATACGTACACAGAGACACAGACACACATGCACACTGGAAAATAACCTTCTACTTTTGTTCCCCATATGTACTATGATTAGTGCAAGAAATCTCAGCCAAGGGCTCTAAGAAATTTAAAACTAAATGGTTAATAACATCAACATTTAAATTGTCCACTTAAAAAAATAAATCATTCAAATGATACTGAATGTGTCTGTAGTGTGTTCATTAATTAGTGTTATGACAGCTACTTAATTGGATGTTTGTGAAGTTCTTTCCTTCATGACAGACTGCTGAGTTTTGTTTATTTCCTCCAGACCTTTTTCTTCAGTTTTATTCACCAACATTCAGCAATTTCAGTCTTAAGCAATTACATTTGAGCAACTCAGTACGATGTAAGGTACCTGTTCCCATTTAATATCTTTATAAATTCTGAATGCATGTTATTGTTATATTTTGGGGTGAGATGGTTAGTAGCAGTTTTAGGAAAGAAGTTATTGATCAAGATCTATAGGAAATATCAGGAAGGGAACTTCCATTGTATCTGCAAGATACATAGGAAGCCCACCTGCATACTGTCTTACACAGGCAGGTATTTTGCATGGATGTCTATGCTTAGAAATACATGTCTAGGGATAAGCACATATATACCTTTTTTAATAGTGCCTGAAGTTGGTCTCCTAAACCTGTACTTAAAGATTGAAGAAAAGCTGAAAAACATGTTTACATTGTTGTACTACTGAGCTCTAAGCAATCTCAAAAATAAATACGAAATTCTGTCTGGCTTATGCTTGTGAAAAATTAGGCTTTAAGAAAAATCTATGTATTTTTTATAAGTGACCATATAAGGCGATCTATCAGCACAAGTCTAATTGATGGTTTTTCATCGAAGTTTTCTTGAACAAGTCTGGTTGTACAACAAGGAAAGCTGCAACTCTTGTACTAACAGCATAAACTCATTAAAAAAATCACTTCTTAGAAGATGCTAGATAAATAATATCCCTGGATTTTAGACAGAATTTGACTTGGAACCCTTCACCCCATTAATCATTTCTGAGACCAGCCAAAAGTATTTGATAGTGCTTGGATAGTTTAATTTCTTTATTTGCTTCTTGGTATTTCTAAAAAATGCATCAAAAATTCCTAATCTTTCTTACCTTATGTTTAAGAATCACCTTGACCAATTTGAGGCTATCTAAACTCAGGCTATGATTTTTCTAAGTGACCTGGAGGCATAAGTTTACGATGAGCTGGGACTACCAAGAGAACTACAATACTCTTGAAGGCAGTGGTTCAAGCAATATTAACTTTCAACCTTGCTAAAGAATGCAACCATAACCAAAAATATTCTCTGCAGCTCATGTCATGGGTTAAGACTTTCAAACTCTTCAGACATAATCAGCGATGGGGGAAAACCTGGCTAATTTTGAATGAAGTATTTGCTCCCTGTACTGACAACACAGGGCCCCTTTAAGCATTTCTTGTCAACTGTTACACCTGAATGAGGCAAAAGAGCCAATGAGGCTGCACCTTGAAGGTATAAAAGGTCTGTCATGCCACAGAGGGTGTATTTAGGTCTTACTTGTAGTGAGAAGATACTGTGGCTGCTTGCAGTCAGGCTGCTTCACTTGGTGAGTTTACTAAAAGCTCTCTATGACCATTGCTAATAGAGTCTATAGAGCTAGTACAGAATTCATGTACCATTGAAGTGCTATTGCTTCCTGGAGAAATAACACAGTATTTTGAGTCTAAATTGCTTTTTATAGTGTAATATCCTGTTATTAACCAGTTGAATTGTGAAAAAGGTGTAAAATGAGTAATGGCTTCCTTTTCCAATTAACAGACTATTAGATGTTATGCCTCCTTCATCTCTAGCTTTCATGGTATTGTGGCCATTTCAGATTAGTGAAAGAAGTGACAAGAAAACACTCATATTCATTAAGGCATAGATTCAAGGTAAGAAAGCTGGACAGGAAAACTAAAACCAAAATTGTAGTCAGTTATGAGAAGGATAAGTTTTATATTAACAAAAAAAACCTTTATTCAACTAAGAAGGTCCTTCCCATGTAATTATTACAGGCAACCTACAATAGAAGTGGAGAGCTTAGAGTTTTTTAACAAAGACCTAAGGTTATTTCTAAAGAAAAGAAGTCAGTTACATTTCTCATTGAATGAAGGCTAGAAGTTGAAATGCTGCAAAATGCTCCTGCTTGACTGGAGAAAGGCATAGGCATGGGGAGGAATAAAGCAGTAAATAATTAAGCTTAATTAATCAATTAATATAATCATGTTCTCTGAATAGCAATTCCTTGCTATTAACTCTAATCATTTAATTCCCATGATGTTTTTGATCTTTGTATTCTGAGTAACTCATGGTTACTCTTTTCTATCTGAAAAATTCAAGATGTTAAAATAAATTCTGTTTTACACAAAAGTAAATCTATTTTCTGATTGTGTAAGAGAACTGAGGCACAGGGAAGTTAAAATGAAAAAGTCTGGGCCAAAGACAGGTGCTGAAATGAAAACCCTTGCCTCTTAGTCATCCACCTGGATAAATCATGCAATTAAATTTGCATCTATTTTCTCAGTTCTCAGGTTTATCAGTGATGCAGCACACTGCCACCTGAATGAACTGCATTAATACAGCTGGGGTTTCATTTCACCTGGGCAACAATGACATTCACAGAAGAGATGTTCCATCTGCTGCAATAAGAATGCCATCTGTCCTTTTATCACCTGCACTCCATACAGCAAAACAAGTTCCAAAGGGAAAAAGGTATCCTTAAACAGTCCGTAGCCACAGATCTGATCGGTTATGATTTTCCAGTGGTGGAATAGTGGAGACACTGGGGGTCAGTAAAGTAGAAGAAATATTCCCTCTTGGACTCTTCTCAAATAGAGGTTCTGTCAAGCCTAAAAATCCATTGCCCCATCCTATCAACCTCAATCTTTGTTTAAAAGGATTAAGTACCCTTAAAAGACAGGACAGATAATGAGTAAGAATTATTAAACTTATCCAATATTAACCATATCCCAGTGAAAGGTTTTTTTTCCTTAGAACTATTTTTGCAGTTGTTATTACCCAGGTCATTTGTCATTGCATAACATCCTTTCACTAACATTAAGTATTGCGTGTCAACTAACTGTTTTCACAAAGAGTAGAAGTTTTGCTATTAATTTTTTCCATGTTCTTCTCCTGCTTGTTCTTCTCCCTCTTCTAGCCTCTATTGAAATATATCTTATTTTTTTCTTCTGCCCATTAATTCTTGGCACTAAGTTGTTGTTTTTTCTGGAAATGTTACTCCTTAGTGTTTTCCAAATCTTTGTGGATTTTTCCACCTTTCCTTTTTTAATAATCTCACTGTTCCCAACTAATACTGGTATATATCCTTAAATTTAGGAATCAAAATTAGTCTGCAAGGGGATTTTCTTAAAATAACCACAATTTCCTAAATTACTTGTTTGGAGAAAGACCAGGTGGCCTGGCATAGAGCTAACTGGAGTTACCAAATACCGCCCAGTCAATAAAAATATCTACACTTCATGCCAAATGCATGTACAGCTTATGTTCCTTTTTGTCTAGTGTGGAAGGTATTGCTTTATTGGCCCTGTAAACCACCTCATCTCTGTAAAACATCAGAAATCTAGCTGTGGATTAGTTGTATGTTGGTTGCTGACTTCCACCAGCTGATAAAAGATGCATCCTATTTCATTATCTGGTTGTGAGGTGTAGAAGTAAATGCAGAGAGGAAGACAGTTTCTCAGCTAGCTGAAGAAGGCTTAATTAGCAGGTAGAGATTATTTCTGTATCCGTAGGATGCCGAATGAGTTATATCAGGTCTTTATGACTCTTACAATCTATTAGAAAAATATTTGGTTCTCCCTGATAATTCCCCAAGTTGTCTCATAGCAAAGAAAACTTTTTCTTGTAAGCAGTCATCTGCATGTGAGTCCATTCTGCAGTAACACCAGTGATCTTATACACTGTACATACCTGACAGGCTGAGGATCACAGGTTTTTTTTCTATCGTGTCCCCCCCCAAAACAAACTGTCAAAGGACATTGCATGAAAATCCACTCTGTAGGAAGCTATGCAAAACTAAATCTAGTCAAGAACTTCTATCCTGAACAAGTCTTGAAGGCTTTTAATAGCACAAACGTTGACAGAGGCAATAGTCAAAATTTCACATCATTTCATAGCTAAAGAAATTAAGCTTTGGAAGAGAATTTCACCTAGAAAGGTATGACTCAAGCAAGCTATAAAGGGACTTCCAGACATATCATGCTCTCTGAGAGATTTGAATATATGATCAGAAGATAAAGATTAAATTCTGCTTGCTTCACAGATGTAAACAGTTCCTCTACATTAATTTTTAATATGAAGAAAAGGAGGGGAAGGAGGGAAAAAGGCTGGCCTACGTGCATACAGAGTACGATCACTGCAAATGTATTAGGATTACAGTAAATGTTGAGAACTAATAGAAAAAAAACCCTTATTTAAACCAGATATAAATACCAGGTTTCTAATAAAGTAACTCTCCTTACATAAAAGGAAATTGAAATGAAGGCACTGATGCACAGAATTTACCAAATAACTAACTTTACATTATTTAAATGCCTCTTTTAATACTACTTACTACCCTTTTCTGATTTTGGAGACAAAACTCCAGAAACTTTCCCTGAAACAAGTCTCAATGTGAATTTGATTTGGAAAATGTGATTCTTATCTGCAATCAGTACCTGAACTGGGAGAGGTAAAATGAAGAAATTGGTATCAGTCTTAGCTCTAGAGAAGCCTCACTGGAAAGCAACTACCACTCAGAGAATCATAGCCTTTCTTATAAAGATAGGCAACTTCCACAAAGTTAGGACTGTGACATGATTTGGAAGATGATCTTTGTGTGATAGAGGCTCCTACTCACTTCAGAGCTGCTGTGAATCCTCTGCCTTCAATCAAAGCCAAGGTTTTGAGGAGAGACCTTGCTGCAGCTGGCTCCTGGCTTTTGCTGAGTTCTCAGCTCAGCAGGGGTTGGATAATCCTTCCACTCCAGGAGGCAACTTGATTTCTCCTTGTATAGAATAATTTTGTATTTCCTGATTATGACCAAACTGGTTTTACAGCTGTGACAGTTCCCATCAGTGGCTCCTCAGCTATGATAACATAGTCAGATGACTGAAGGGACGAAGATGGAACACTGGGAGCAGACCTCAGTGGCTGTATGGTGTACCATTACATATCCTCTGGTTTGGGCAATGTATTTTGATTTATGTGGAATTCTTAATAAGCAATGCTTTCTGGTTTGGCACCACCAAGAGCCAGTGTTGCTTACTGCTGCAGTAAGTCTTCTAAATAGAAATGATGATTCTAAAAAGTGCTTTCTTTACAACTCTTGTTTTCAGTCCCTGCTTTTTAGACGGTGTTTAACTGCAAACACTGGAGGAAAAAAACCCAGGCTGCACTTCCTCCCAAGGCCACATGGATAGCTTTTTAAAAAATTATTCCCCCCCCCTAGAACTTCCATCCATCCTGAATGTTTTCTGCTTATGTAGCTAAACTTCCAACCTACTTAGTAAATACTAAGTTTTGGGAGATAGAACATAAAAGCAGTCAGCTGTTTACATATTTACAACATTAGTTGTAGTTTACATCTGTAAGTCTCAAATTCATATGTAAAATGATATGTACAGCAGCCATAAAACCCTGGGTCAGTTTCTGTGTTTAAACTGAAACCTTTCCAGTCAACTTAAGTTGTGTATCATGCAGGCATCTGAAAACTCCAGCAGCAAAAGAAAACAAGAGGTAAGTTCATTAACAAACTGGAGATCTCGCCACATCTGGAGGTTGGAGTTAATAATAAAGTTCAGCACAGCAGGGACTGAACACCAAGTCTTATTACTGAATTATGCATTTCCAAAAGGGCTGGATGAATGATTAATAGTGATCTGCAAAAATGTGGCAACATTTATTTACTTCTGTTAAGCTTTCTTCTCCCTTTAGTTTCTATTATGAGCCACATATTCCCAGGATGGTATCTGTCTACACAGGTAAGGGGCAGAATTCTTCCAAGGGAGTCAGACCAGTCAAAGTTTACTTAAGCCAAGTACCTGTTCCATCTGATTTGAAAATCTGTAAAATTAATAAAAAAATCTGTTTTTCTATAGTGATGTTTACAAAATTGTTTAGCGTACCATAATAATGCCCTTCGTGTGGATTCAATTATTTAGGTCTTTAAGAAGGGTTGCATGCATGTAAAAGTACATCTTTATATTTTTAGAATTCATGTACACTCAGGCTTTAAGCATTGATTTCATTCTTTTTTAAGCACAGTAATGTAACAGAATTCTTCAGTTTCCCATTAATTTAAATAGTATGGCTTTTTAATTGATAATGTCTATCTACTGCAATTTTAATTTTAAAATTATAATTTTCATCAGTTTAAGACTAATGTTCAGATTAGAAAACTATTGAAATTATAATCATAGAATCTGGAAATAAAAGTAACGCATCAGCATAAATTCCCTTAGTGTATAAAAGACTTAAAAAGCTGTAAATGCACAAAGAAAGCATGTTAAAGGTAGAAAAACATATTCTTTTGGTAAGCCAAAGACAAATTCTGAGCTTGGATTCATCTATTTAGATTGAAACATTTAAAAGCTAGATGCCTGATTCTGATATAGTCAACCCAGCTTGTGTATATCTCACTGGAGACAAATGGACATCACCAGAGCAGAACTCATCTCATCCTAAATCAAGCACTTACGATGTCAGACTTTTTGCCCCTTTAGATACTGATTTTTCTCCTGCTCTACAGGGAGTACAGGATGACTAGCTCAATTTGACATCTGAAGTTAGGTGTAATTTATGACATTTTAAGCTTCTTATCTTACCAAGTCCATTTAACAATATTACCTAAGGTCAAACAGTATTTGAATAAAATACTAAAAAACCCCCCAAACTTCTTTATTCCTTGCATCATCCCCAGGTTGGTTGGTTTGTTAAATTCACTGCATGAAAGCAATGTCAAAGCATACATTTAAGAAACAGTGCTTATGAGCCTAAGATTAAAGACATTAATACATATTATGTGGAATACAGCGTGCAATGAATGGTGCCTTTACTCGCTCATTTCCCTCCTCCCCCACCAGCGCTTGCAAGGATAGAGGAAGGCATAAAACAAATTCATAAAATGTGTACCTCCTAACACCAGAAAAACTTTCTACCAACCCTGTGTGCTGTGAAAATAGGGTACTGTTGTGAACAGGTGACCATCAGTTTTGAACAGAAGAGGACAAAGTAAATTTTTGATGCAATACTCTGAAATACAAATTCAAGCTTGCAGTATACACAAGCTGCATCTTCAGGTTGCCTTACCTTGCATAGGACCTGAGGAAATTAACAGACCTAGCAGGGTCAGTCTCCCCAGTACACAGACAGGAATATTCACAGATGTATTATGTTAATGTGGGGCATTTCACTTGTTATCTGTGTAAAGCGTTTTCTACCTTTTGGCTAAGTGTTCTCACTGTTATTACAAAATTTGCAAATTTTTTGAAGTGCAAAAACAGCTCTAGAAAACACAGTTGTCTCTATCAATAAGAAAGATGATAGTTATACTTTTTAAAGTTTTCTGACAGAACCCAAAGAATACATTCTCATAGGAAAACTTACTAAAGAAAATTAAGATGAGCAAAAATAGAAAAGAGATTGGCTTTAACTAGGTTTTTCAAGGAAAATGGAGTAAAATAAATCTGGAAGATATTACATGTGGAATCAGGTAATTCACCTGTGTTTATTTGAATGCTTAACTACTGAAAAAATCCTTACCTTCAGGTAAATTTGCCATCATTTCAAAAATCTGATGTGTGTTCTTCCGACAGATATCTACTGGGTCATCCAAGAGCTTGCTGAGTGCAGAAATCACTTCATTTTGTATCAGCCCTTGCCTACAAACAATATTGGAGGACAGATTTAACTAAGCATAAAAAAATCTCAAATATATTTGCAAGATGTTTGATTTTAACTAAATACTCTTACTTACATTGCACCTATCTTGCCAAAGCTTAGAAATTCTGCTCTTATTTCTCACTGTAATGTCTTTATCACCTCCTGTAGTGTTCGGTAAACTCTGGAATGACACCTACCTGCCAACATTATGCATAGCCATTATATAGAGGATTTCTGTTGCTTTTTGTCGAACAGTACTGTCCTGATGGAGCAGCAAAGTCTTCAGGCTATCCAAGAATCCTATGAGATGCAATAGTTCGTTTTAACATTTCTTACCTTCAGCATTAATTTGAAATTGCAATACTCATTTTTATCTCACAATTTTAAGTACAAACAATCAGAACTTTCATCTTGTCCTGGCAGTGAAACTCTCACTGTCGTATCTCAAGCAGGGGAGAAGCTTTCAAGGCCTACTGCCCAGAATGCCATGATACAAACAAGCTGCTGACTTCTGTATTAAGTGAAATCCTAAGCTTGAAAGTACTTATGAAGTGACATAACTCTAAAAATAACTCAGGTCAGTGAAGCTATTAGTGGTTTTAGAAACTTTTCTAAAAACGTGTTTGTAGGATTGCCATCTACAGGTTTTTTTTAAACTTTCTTTAGGAGTAGCATGGGCTATGTATGCAAAAACCCACAGCATTGCTTTTCACACATAGAAATAAATTCGTTACCAGGAAGGTACCACTGTCCGATGTCATATGTGGTAGAAAATACTTAGTGAAGAAGAAAAAAGGGGGGTTTGCCTTTTTTTCCTGCTCTAGAAAAAATAAAAGCTTTTTCTTTTCCTCTTTCTAAATAAAATCAATTTAGTAGTTTTATGATAATAGCAACTCATACATTCACTGCTTTTTCTTTTTTTTTTTTCCTGAAATGTTCATGGATAACAGGATTACAAAAGATTCCAGGCAAATGAAATACAACTAAGTGGCAAGGGGGTGGCAGGGGGTGTGTTTCTAACTTTGAACAAATTAAGCTTTTAATTTTTTTTATTTAGCCTATCTTAGGAATTAGCTAAAATTAACAAAATTAAAAAGATTCTGTATTACTTTTGTATTTAGGCGTTGATAAAACCTGCAGTCAGCCATTTAGAAAGCCTAAAGTGAGGATCATCTTAAAATAACTGTCATGTATATGGCATTATAATGTTTTACCTTAAAAAGATAAAGAATAAGTAGAGATTAAAATAGAAAAATTCTCATGGACATTTTGTTTCATCAAAGATATTGCAAGGAAAAAAGTAGCACATGGAAGTAAAGTGGTGGTAGGGTTTGCCCCGCTGCGTCAAAGCTTATGACAACGTATCACTTACCTATTTCTATTGCCTGGTAAACGTTTTCTGGGTCATGGACCAGATCACAGAGTGCCATCAGTGCCCGCTGCTGAGTCAGCAGATCAGGAGAACATAACTCTTCATTCAGTTTAGGAAGAGCCCTCTTTCCAAATGCAATAGGAGCTTTTGTGGTATCTATATCAGCGGGGGGGTTGGCTGAGACACGAGCATGTGCCATCCCAGATTTTCCTGAGAAGGATTCTCCTTATCACTAAAAATACTCCAAAATGACAGTACCTGCTGATGGGAAAGATCATGTATCAAAAAGACAACTACTGACTTTAAACAGTGCTGTGTGTCCCAGAAGAGCTATTTTAGCACACATTCGTTGTTAGAAAGCTATGAACGAAGAGGCTGAAACAGTTCATGATCATCAGCATTAGTGTCTGTTCATCAGCTGAATTATCTTCTCTGGTTTAATTCTCTACTGAACACTGTGAAAAAAACCAAACCAACCAACAAAACCCAAACCAACAACAAACACAGAAAGTTTAAAATTGCAAGATGAGGGACAGAGTCTTTTTGAAAGCTTTTATATCCTGAACCAGAGAAGGGGCTCAAAATATGAAAGCAATAGCAAACAAAACGCCATTTCCCAAAAAAAGCATGCTTTTAAAAGGCGTCTAGTTTAAACCCGCCCTCAGAATTCGTTAACGTTTGCAGGAATCGGTGATGTCTGACCTTCCCCTCCCCTCAGTACGGAACCGGCCCAGTCGACGGAAGCATACAACCTCCAATACTGCAAACTGATCAAAAAACCCCAAAACAACCGACCAAACAGATGCAAAGTTGAAACAATGCTGAACAATTGCACTTCTCTCTTCAAAACAAAATAAATGGACCTAATCGAAGGCGCCCTGTCCCCACAACACGCCGCCTCCTCAGCTCCTCCGCGCTTCCCGCTCGACAGCCCCTGCCTGCTACGCAACCGCCTTTCGCGTCCGCGTGCTCTAGTTGCCGCAGTAACCCGCTCTTTGCGTACGCCCCGCTCCGTGAATAAGAACTACGCAGCCAAGCATCTCGAGTTCGGACCTGCGTCGGCAGCGTAAGTACCGCGTTTGACGTGGCTGCTGCGAGGGAGTAGCGTCAGCGTCGCAGTTCGCGAATTGGAAGCCGGCTGCGTCGCGAGCGCGGGCAGCTGCTGCGTGAGCGCCACGGGCCGGGAAGCTGAGGCGGCCCCTCAGAGGGTGAGGGGAGCGCTGCCAGGGAGTTGCAGAGCCGGGGCAGTTTTACCTCGTCCCTCTGCTAAAGTATGGACGGAGACTCTCAGCTTGTTTTTAAAGTAATTCCAGTTAAACAAAATTGAAAAAAAAACAAAACAAACAAACCAGATAGAACAAAACGGTGTCGAGTTATGGCAGACATCTAGCAGGTGAGTGCCTTGAGGTACAAGGGTCGAAGGGAGCTCAGTAGGGTTGAACTAGGTTTTCTTACCTAGTTTTCTCCAGAATGTCACTATAAACAGCTAGAATGGGTAGCAGGGGTTTTCACTATCATCATGTAGTTTCATGTAACCGTATTCAGGGCTTTGCCACCTTTTTCAGTATGATTCTGCTAAAAGGTGTAGTGGTCTTCAGAGAATGGTGTAGAGGGAGAATAGATCATCGCAGTGGTGCTCGCACAGTTTGAGGGTGCTCTGGATTGTCAGGTGTGATCTGACAGCAGGAAAAAACCAACACCTTTTGCTATGAAAAGTTAGTTCTCAGTGCAAATAGAGGAGTTGTTAAGATGTTTTTCATTATGTGTGAGTAACAATTATAATAAGGGTTCTTAAACTGTATTTTACAAAGGCAAAGTCATTCAGGTCAGCTGGACTAAAATACAACACAGGAATAGATTCTTGTTTGTTGATCTTCAACATGCATAAAAGAAAAATTACTACTTTGAAAAGTATTTTATGGAAAGGATTCATTTTTCTGCAACATTTTAGATCAGATTATTTAAAGTAAATATTATTTTCCTGAATTAAACTTCCACTAACTTTCAGCCTGTTTCAATAAGAAGAATGTGAACTTTTCTCAGTGTAGAAGGGGCAGTAGATCAGAGACTTCTCTTGTCCTTTAGTGTTAACTTCGCTCGTGTTTTTTTGGCATGAGCTGTTCTGTCTTGCCCTACACCATAGTTTGGAATCCTGATTTTGGTTAGTGGTTGTGACATCAACTTACTTTATGTACAGCTGCTTTCTGAAGGCCTCCCTTAGATCCTTTGCCTAGCCACAGACTACACTGATGATACTGTTCCTGCAATATGCATATAAGGAGGGTTGTGATGCCATGGAGATATGCTGTTCCCAGTCCTCCCTGGTGACTAAATGCCCTTAAGCTCTGTCAGAAGAGAAAATCTGGATCTCAGTGCTGATAATTTTTTGTATTCTTAGCAGCTTTGTATTTCTTAAATCATTGGTTTTTTTCTTCTAATGGTGTGGCTAATTTGTTGATTTGGTAAATTGGGATTTATTTATGTGCGTTGCAAGGTTTAGATTAAATACACTAAATGTACATGAAAATGGCCTCTCAATTTTAAAATGTTTCTGTTCGATTGTCTTGGTCCCTCCTGAACTTTGGATTGACTGAGACTGTTGAATTGATTTTTTTTATTTTGGTAGCTTAGTTTGTGAAAGAGCTCTAGGAAACAAGAGTGAGTCAGCTTATATACACATGACAAATTTTTACATGCTTAGGAGGTGTTGAACTAGAACTAGGAGAATATGGAGAAAGCAAGTTAGTGTTTGAAGCTCTTATCACCTGGCAGGGTTTTTCATTTTGTTTTCAGAACTATTATTTTAAGACATTAACATGTCAAAGTTGTGTAAATGTAATGTAAAGTCATTCAAGCTTGCTGAAAGGGCAGGAGCACACTATAAAAAGGGTCTAGATCGCTCTAATTTTATACAGTCACAAGTATCCTAATAAATAGAACTATGCATGTGATAATAAATAAATACTGTAATGTCACCTTCTTCGGTGAATAACCCATCAGCTGCAAATCTGATTCGTTGGATGAAGTGGGTGTTTCAGTACAGAACACATTAGTGCCTGAAGTGATTTAAAAGCAATCCCTCACAACAGAGAAGAAAATATAGATTCAAAGTAGTGCACTAGCAATTTTGTTGAGCATTATTCTTAGTATGGGGTTGTAAAACACAACTGTAAGGTTTTTTGTTAGATACTTACTCATTGTTTAAAAGTACTTGTCCATATTGATTTGCCTTTTTAGTCTGCTGCAGGAATAGGAAGGGTTTGTCTCCTGGATCTTAAGAGGTCCAAGCCTGTTTCAGCATTAGCAAAATAAGACTTAAAATGTGAGAGCTTTCTTTTGTCCTGAAATTTGGAAATTTAAATCATAATAAGTAGCAAAATCTTTCAGCATCCTAAATTACAGACTATTATACTAAATGCTGTCTAAGCTAATGAGCTAACTTACAATACTTAGGCAATATAAAAGAGCTGTGTGATTTCTTATTCCTTGTCTTTAGCATTTGGTATATTAGAAAGCAGGATTACTGATGACTAGAAAGACATTTATATAATTCAGAACATCTCATTAGTGGCATGCACATCCTGACTCTAAAATTGAGATGAAATCAAGTTGAAATTCTGAAAAAATCCCTCAGGAATTTCTTTATGATTGCTACTATGCTTAATATTATCACTGTAGCAGTTCCTCACTCCATTAGTTCCTTGTCTGCTGCATTAATCAATGCATATATACAAACTCACTTTGAAGAAAACAGAACTGGTTTCTGAAACACAATTAAGGGAACACTGGGTTTCTTAAGGAGCAGTTTCTGCTCAAAGGCATCTATATGGCCACTAAAACCAGTTTGTTCTTTTAAAACTAGAGCCCTATGCATAGTTAAATTACTCCAACCCCTCCTTCCCAGTCTGTAGAAGGGGGAGGAAGGGAACTGTTGCGAGCCTGTTGCTATGGCCACGCGGCTGCAGGCTGAGCTGTTTGTGTGGCTGGAATCCTGCTGCATTAGCTGCTGCACGGTGAGTCCTTCCTTACGCTTTGCTACATGATGAATGTTCTTATTAGAAGCATTCTTTCAAATGCTGGTAAGAAATTGGTACCCTATTAAGGGTCCCCTCCCCCAACAACCCACGAGGTTTCATTGCATAATCAAATTGATCCGTCTCAAGTGAGTTATCTAAATGCATTTGTGATTTTCATGTGAACATTATTCTTTTTTTTCCAAGTCAAGCTGTCTACTGATTTCATTCTTCCTGAGCTGATCTTGGATGAGAGTTTGATGTTGTGCCAAGAAATGTGGCAGCTTCATCTTTCCTCCTTTCTTCTGGCCAAATGAAATCTGGTATCCCCTAACATTTATTAATGTACTTAATGCAGAGGCATTTCAAACAATGATGAGCACAATTTTTAAATTAAGCACTGCAAAATCCTTTGAGGTCTAAACTGCAAGCACTTATGTTGAATTAAGTGAACAATTTTCTGCCATCCCACAGAATTGAAGTTGGTACCTTGTATTTTCAGAAAGGCACCGTTTCATACTACAACTATGCACACTGAAGTGGTCCCTTTTACATAAGAAACATGTTTTCTTTAATGCCAGTAAAGTCAAAGAACTGCCTGTTGCACTGAAAGGAAAAAAAAAAAAAAGATAAGTCTGTAAGAACTGTTAATTTCATGTTTTCCCTGGATTGAGGCAATTCCTGAATACTATGTTTATGTATCATTTGTCCAGTAAAATTTATTTGAATTTGGAGGATGAAGTCCAGCCTAATGCCTTTGATTCCCCCAGTGAGTCGGGACAGAATAATCTCCCAGTTTCCCAAGGTAAGCATTCTTTATCCCTCTGGTCACAGTATTTAGCACCTGTCACATTGAGCTATCTTTCCCTTGTGCTAATAATATTTTAATTTTATATACAGTTGTTGTTTTCTGCTAAAATTACAAATTGTTTAATGTTTCCTTTCAAAGATGAATATGACCTCATGTTCCCATTCAAAGTTGGTATCTTTAATAATAATCCTCATTTCTTTTAAACTTCACAGAAAGTAACTCTTGTCACAGAAGTTTTATAATACCTATCTTGTTTTTTCAGCCAAACATTAATAATTACATGCTTAAAGAGTTCCTACACCGAAGGGAAGTAAGACCCATAGCTGATATTCAATATGCAAAAAGTCTAATTAGATTTGCATGGAGGTTTTGGTTGAAGAATTTGAGGCAATTTTAATTTTCTGTTTGTATAGGAACCTTAGTTATACAGTAGATCAAATGTAGTAGGCACTGTAGAAACACAGACAGAAAAGATCATTGATGTCTCTGAAGACTTTTATGCTTGAGGTATAGTAGAAGAGTTAAGGATAAGGAATTGCCATTCTGTTTTTTCAGTTGTTCAAAAGATCCTTGCAAAGGAGTTAGCACTTTTTTCCATGCTTGATCTCAGCCACTTATTTTGCTTTTAATTTTATGAAAGCTACCATGGTTATTTTAAGCAAATAAGTTTTCCTCATCTTTAACCAATGCCTAGCTAAAAACTAGTAATAAAACCAGTGATTCACACACATAAGAGATCTAAGTAATTACTTTGTAGTAATAATGACTTGCTGATGGTATGTTTCCATCTGCGTTTGTCTTGTGTCTTAAGATTACTGGGATAATTTAAGTTACTTGCTATGTACAGAATGAGCAGCACATCTGTTTGTGGCAGTTTAGCTAGTGCTCAGATGCTGACACTCAAATAGGTGGTCACTTTTCTCATGCCAGGGTATCCCTGTGATTGACCAACTCTTTGAATTAATCTTCTTGTCTATTTTTCCCTTGATGATTTGACTTCTTGCAAAGTAGACATCACGCGGTTTATCCCAGTAGCTGTGCTCTCTTATTTCAGTGGTACACACCTGAGGCCTGTCTGCAATTCAAAGAGCACTTCCATGCACAGGTCAGGACTGCTTCTCAGCAGTTGTTCTCTGGAACAGTTGGGTAAGTTTGGAAGAAACCAAGTATGCAATGAAGAAAGTATTTTAAGCTCTTTATAGTCTGTTTACTTCATAGGCTTTTTCTCCCTCATTCCTCATCTTCCTCATTCTAGTATGTTTGAAAGCAGGTAAGCCCATGCACATGGTAGTTCTCTGACCCATTTGACAGTAAATGAATAAAGTGCTGCTTCTTCCTGTAAGTGTCAAGTTACTTCTGTCTGCCAGCATAAGTAACACTGAAAAAATAGAGGACTTGTTTAGCAACAAATAGTTCTTTGGTAACTTTGAACTAAACTCTTAGTTCAAAAGATTAATTGTTTAAAATTAGTGTTGAATTTTGCACGTACAAGACATTATGGCAACCAAATTGTAGAGCAGTTATAAGCAAGAGGTTAGATCTAGCCTTGCTGTATTTTCTGTTGGTGTTCCAAATGAGAACTTTACAAACTTCTGGCTGTTAGAGGATATAGAGATACAGTGGTTCTAAGTTGCTTGAAACACGTAAGAATCTAGCTTTGTCTTTTAGGAGTATACATTCTGAGAAGTTCTCTTAAATGTTTCCTTAAAACTGGGACAAAATTCTGGTAAATATATGGCATTGAAAAATCCAAATAAACTGGTTTATGCCCTAGTAATAATCTTTAAAATAATCTTTCCACATAATCTTGTGCCCAGAACTGTTACTAGTACTGATTTAATTCCTTAAGCAAGGCAAGAAAGCTAACCTGTTTTAGAAATCATCACTAGTTAGTTAAATAGCTGTACGTTTTAGTGATAAATGTAGCTGTGTTCCAGTGCAAAGGATCTTTCATAAAGTGGAGCTTCTATGAATACTGACACTATTCTTTCACATCTAGAGTTGTTGATTACCACAAGACTTGTAATGATATCCATCTTTAAATGCAACTTTGTATGCATTTCACTAGGAAGTCTTGGTAAAATAAATTGAAGCAAAGTATGTCTCCCTGAGAGACATCAGTGAGTCTATTGCTTTTTAGAAGCACAGCCACTGTCTTAGCTTCATGTAAATTTGTTACAGATGTCTGGATAATTTTGCTAGTAACACATGCTTTAGCAAAATGAGACCTCTGTAACCAAGGTCTATTTGTTTTCTGGTTTGGGTTTTGTTTTGTTTTGTTTTTTTCCAGAGTAAACCAACTCTCCAGTTCATTTAGTTTGGGAACACAGCATAGCTAAAAAGCTTTACATTTTGGCTATGTAGATAAAATTAAACCACTTTCCTGCCCCTGCTCTTTAGATATGATTATTATTAGGTCATTTTTTGGTGGGGCTGGGGTAGGAGGGACAGACAACTGAGTGTTTTGTACAGTAATTGTAGTGCTTGACAGGAATAATCATTATCTTCCTTTTCCATTATCCAAAGTAGTGGAATATTTCTTTGTCATTTGGAAAGGTAGTCTAAAAAATTCAGTAGTTAATGGCTGTATTTAAGACTCTCTTGATACTGCATCGAGGTGTTACAGTGTCTAATCTAGGCAGTTTTTTTCTCCAATATGAATTAATGGAACACATACCTCTTAACCATGACTCCACTTTTTTGCCTGTCCCTTAAGGTTGTTGATTTTATTCAGTATTTTATTAGTAACAGTTATTCAGACAGAGACATGACAGCAACTTAGGGGCCTGTGGCCACCCAGTTAGCACTGGCTGGCACACAAAATGCCTTCTGTTTTTGGAAATATTAGTCACGGAGCTTACCAGTCAAGATTTGGACTATTTAGAATAGATAACTTGGAATCAGCATCACGTGGAAACCTGATATAACCAGAAATGGTATTCAATAAAAATGAATTCCTTTGTTTAAAAAGACATTCTTTGATACAAAAGAACATTAAACCTCTTAAGCTGTTTTTGTGGCATGTGCAGAGGAGCTGTCAATCCAAGTTTAGGTCAACCAATACACTTCCACTCCCTTACCCACCTGTATCTCCTAAACCATACGCTGCATTTCAATTTTAAGAATGCGGGCTGACTCACCTAAAGCCCATCTGCTCTATCCTGGGGGAGGACCCAAAGCAAAGAGGATTATTTGTGCGAAGCCAGCTTCAGATTAATATGATTCCAGATAGTCAGAAAATGTATTGGCTCTAACCTTGTGGGCTTTTTTTCCCAGAAACAAATTCTGCAGTGCATTATATTATTATCAACAATTTCTTATTTCTGCACTTAGAATTGATTTGTACTATTAATGTCAATGAGAAACTTGTGATTAATTTTAATGACAAGGATTCAGATACTCTATGGTCCTATGTGCAATCTGCCTAATGTATATACTTGTAGTCAAAGCAATTTTAATAGAATAGTTTATGTCCCACTGTATTATATTTAAGAAAAAAAAAAATGCAGAGTAAGAAGTGGACTATTTCTGTTCCAGAGGGGTTTTTGCTGTCCTACTTTTTCTTTCTTAGAATTTAAGACTCTGATCCTGCAGCACAGTGACATTTAGGTAAAGTGGAGTCACAGGTACATGTG
The DNA here is from genome assembly GCA_024336885.1 of Actenoides hombroni. Taxonomy (NCBI): domain Eukaryota; kingdom Metazoa; phylum Chordata; class Aves; order Coraciiformes; family Alcedinidae; genus Actenoides; species Actenoides hombroni. The sequence continues at coordinate 3,200,191 of WUAM01000275.1, forward strand.
CTCATCACTTGCAATTTAAAGATCTCAGAATTTTTAGATAGAGAATGTTGAAATTGCTGCTAAAAGCATGTCATGTTTTCAACTATTTATAACAGGCTGAAAATATCCAAAGTGGTTGTGGTAGGAGACCTGTATGTTGGGAAAACCAGCCTTATCAACAGGTACGGTATATCTCAGCAGATGGTTTGGTTCTTCTGTTTCTCAAATAGATGTTATAATGTCTCCATTCCTGTCCATTCAAGGTAGTACTTCACAGTTCTGTTTTGAACTGTGGTTTTGTTATTAAATAAAAGACAAAAGAATGTGTACAGTATGAGACTGGGATGATAGACCACGCAGAAAGTCCGGCACTTCAATCAGTATGTGTTATATTCTGTACTATTTTTATCCAGTCAAATATGATACAGTGTCTTCTTAAGAATTCCAGTCTAAAGGCTAAACAATCAGAAGGTACAAAAAAACCTAAAACATTTACAATGTCTGAGTCTTGGTTTCATGTTGTGTCCTTACTTGTAGGGTTGTTCACTGAAACACTTTTAAGTTATCCTTGTGTGGGTGGCTACCTGTATGCTCTTCTACAGCTGCATGTCTGTAGAGGAAGCACGAGGTTTTCTGTAGCTTGTGAAATAAGAGAAAATGCAGAATGCTGTAAAGAATACTTATTTGATTCTTTACTGGATGTTAAAAACAGCTCTTAGGTTTTTTGTATTTAAGTCCAATGAACAGATCACTGAATTTCTGTAGCTTATGATCACCATGACAGCTTTCTGTCTATGTTTGCCTTTTATTACTATTATTATTATTTCTTCCACATTCTTAAGTAGATATGGTAAGTTTTCAATGTCACTGATTAATCATTTGCATCATTATTTATGACCCAAAATGTATTCCCTTGTAACTGAAACCACAAGATACTGTATCTTCCTTGACAGACCAAAGATACTCTGATTGTCATCTCATCCTGAGAGCTTACTAGCAGTATATGCTTTCTAATTTGTTATGCAGTATCTCCTTCTTTTTTCTAATTAGTTTCTTGGTGTTTTTATATATGCTTCTGCAGTATTTAGCTACTCCATAGCTAGATAATTGTTTTCTTCATAATTTACCCTAGGTAGTGTTAGTATTGCAGTTATTTCTAGCTGGACTTTACTAGTATTCCTTTTTCTTTCTTTTTTTTTTTTTCCCCCCCAGATTTTGTAAAGATCATTTTGACCGAGACTACAAGGCAACTATTGGAGTGGATTTTGAAATTGAACGTTTTGAAATAATTGGAATACCATATAATCTCCAGATGTAAGCTGAAACAGCACGGTGAAGCATTGAACAGAGTACAATTTCAGAAGAGCTTGAATTGCTGCAGGATCTAGTGGAATAAAGATTAAAAAAAAATATTAAAATTGCACAAAGAATAATGTAATCTGAAAAACAGGTTCTGTACCTGGACTTGCAGTTTTAGTAAAAATTTTACTCTCTTGGATTTCTCATCCCTGAAAAATGTTGTATGTTTGTCAATGAAAATTCATCTTGGCTAACTTGTGCTATTTCATTGGAGTTCTGCCTTTTTTCACTCAAGTTTCTTGAACAAGAAGTGGAAACTTTTGCCACAGACTTTGTCTAATTCTACTGTTTCACCATTCTGTCATTTGAGTTCAGTAGGCACAGTAAGCACTGAACTTGGCTTTACGGGGAGTTTTATTCCTGCAGCCATTTAAATTAATGGTAAGGTGTCCAGTGATTTCAGCATCTCTTAATTAGGGACTAATTGATTCTCCCCAAATCAGAAAGATTGGAGTGGTTTTATTAGAATGTGAGCCTAACATTTTTGATTTTTCAGCTTTATTTATCAGACTAGGGGGAGTCCTGGCCTTCTCTCCCCTGCTTTGGTTCTGCTGAAGGGTGTGCTTTGGTTTTTCCAGTTGCTAACAATGTTATTCTGTAGAGGGCATTATTGAATTGTCTATGCTGTGGTGTGATCCAGAGCAGAAAAAAGATTCTTTGTGTGAAGTATTTTAGTGCATGAATCTTAAAAACCTTTTCACTTAGAAGCACATTTTTCCTGTAAACAGATGGCTAGAGGGATTTATTGAACAACACTTAGAAATCCATTTCCCACTGATTTCAGTGCCATTGTGTTTTCGAAATTTCTGCCAAGCACTATGCTTTTGGAACTTGAGTCCCTTTAAAAATCTAGAATGATGCATCAGTATTTTTCAGCTGAAGTACTAATGTTCATGAGCTACTAAATGTCAGGTTGCATTATCTGCAGAATCTTCAGTGGCTCCATAGAACATTTCCATATGATAAGCACTAGTGCCCCCTCTTGCTGGGAGATCTCCATACAAGATAAATTTGCAAGTACCCGTGACTGGCAGTATTAGGCTATAACAAAAACCCAAACCATTGTGGTGCTGGCAGTAACTGAGAGGGCTGCATATCATGTTCATTAACAACAAGCACAGTCTTGATGTTCTGTAGGGGTATTGTTAATACCTGGGGGACTGAGCTGTAGGTCTTTAATTGGTAGTGTATGGACAGATACCATGTCTAGCAGGTGCAAGGTTCTAATATGGGCTATATATGATGTAGCTAGTATTAGCACAGAAAAAATTTAAAATTAGATTGCCTTAGAAATACATGCAAATGACATAGATGAGGAAAAAATGTTAAAAAAATATTCTGCATGGTACAAATGTTTGAATTTTGTCTGCAAAATAACCAGTATTAAAAAAAGGGGGGGGGGAGGGGGGGGCGAGAAAAACAGAGTTCAAATGTCTTCATTAAATAATAGAGCTTTATTGTATTTCTATCAGTAGTTAATGACTAACATGTTCCAGATGGTAACATGTCTCTGGTATCGCATTCTTCTCTGACGTGTACCAGTCTGCTGCTTCATTACTATGTTTGCTCTGGTTACACTGGGTTTCATTAACTTGAAATTTCTTTTTTTCTCCATTGCACAGATGGGACACAGCAGGTCAGGAGAAGTTCAAGTGCATTGCATCTGCTTACTACCGAGGAGCAGAGGGTGAGAACAATATTAATATGATACTGGCTGTGACAGGAGGTTGTACTTTATATGGAAACATATATGCATATGTGCTCCTTGGAAAGGTACCTGTAGACACAGTGTGGTGGAATTGTGGCTAGAAGAAGGAACTAAAAAGCTCATGAATTGATATGTTGTAACATCTGCAAGCTCTGAATGGTCTGATGATGCAGTGATAAAAATTTGCACTTGTGTCTAGGGGAATGTCCTGATTTTGCTGGAACAGAATCTGCATCATCTGCAGGCCATTAGCAGTTTGGAGTCAGTCAGGGCAGATGACCCTAGTTGGCTCCAGGTGTATCCAGACCATAAACATCATGCTCTGTATAAAGGGGGAATTTTGATGTGGATGAGGAGGCTTATGCTTGGGCTCCTTCTGATCCTTCTCCTGAGGAGTGCCTTCCTGTTTATTGTAACTGCCATACGTTCGCTCGGCTCAGTATAGCTTTGTATACTTTCTGTTGGCACTGGTATTAGCTTCACTGTTTCATTTAATCCGTTTTCATTTTAACCCATGGGTCTTCTCTCCTTTCCCAATTCCCCTTTTCTGCTGGGGAGGGGTCATCAGGTAATAGAATAATTACTGTAGTTTAGTTCTGGATAATGGCTAAACACAGGGGAGAAGAATCTGGGTTGGGTAAGATTATTGCTGAAGTTAGAAGTGGATACTTCTAGCGTTCCCTTTGGGAAGAGACAATTTCTGCAGGAATTAAAGTGGTCCCAAAATAAAAGGAGTAATAGCAGTATAAACTACAGACTACAGGTAAAGACTAAATAAGGTTGAAGACTGAGGACTTCAGTCTTACTGTGTGCTAGAGAAGGAAGAGGGATGAGGAAATGGATAGTCTTTCATCTCCTCTGTGTCAAATCTGCTCTTGCGATTTATATATAGACGTGCTCTCTGTTTAACAAGATGAGCGAGACACTTCTGATACACTTTCTAATTTATTTTTTTTTCTTCTCTTTTATTGCAGTTATAATAACAGTGTTTGATCTGGCTGATATCCAGACTTTGGATCACACCAAGTAAGTTTCTGTATTTTGGCTTAGCCTTTAAAGCTTTTACAGCAGGTTTATTTGCCTTGGGTAGCCTGTAGTTGCTGAGAACTTGCTAAATCATGAGTGTGTTTTCTATTGAGCTAAGAAATGAAGAATGACAGTCACTTGTTTGGATTATGTAGGGTGGGATTTTTCTGAAGAAAATGCAGAGCATAAATTTGAACTACTTACCCTTGACTTCCTTCATGGTCAGTGGGGAGAAAAAGGCACTTCAGTAAAATCTTGATCCTTCTAAAAGAAGACATGCAGGAAGAGATGAAGTGCACCCCAAAAGCCTCCTTCCCCCCCCCCCTTCATTTGCTTTAAGCAGAATAACAGGCTGGCATCTGATACATATTTGTGTGTCAAATGGATAGGGCCACTCTCTTTTCTGTAGTGCCCGGCAATAGAACAAGGAACAATGGGTATAAACTTGAGCATAGAAGGTTCCACCTCGACATGAGGAAGAACTTCTGTACTGTGAGGGTGACAGAGCACTGGAACAGGCTGCCCACCCAGGTTGTGGAGTCACCTTCTCTAGAAACTTTCAAACCCCGTCTGAATGCGTTCCTGTGTGACATGCCCTAGGTGATCCTGATTTGGCAGGGAGGTTGGACTCGATCTCTAGAGGTCCCTTTCAATCACTAACGTTCTATGATAAGTGGTGAAATTGATGACATGAATTTCATGCATAATCTCTCAACAGCGTTTTATTTTCTAGGTGCACTGCTACCCAAAATTATTTTCTTTCTCTAGTTTCTGTAGTGATTCTGTTGGGAGGTAGGCTGTCAAAGAGGAGAGAAAATTAAAAACTCAGAGTATATGTAGATGTAGCTAAATTTACTGATCTTGATACTTGTAATGGTTTGGTTACACCAGCACGCTGATTGTTATGAGCAGACTTGTTCTGCTTTTAGTGGAGGTGCAAAACCCCACATGGGTCTGTGATCCACACTGTTGGTGCCAGCTCAGAGCGTATACATTTCTAACATACTGTTGTGACTGTGATGCAGGCACATACTTCTTTACAACCTGTACTCTGTCGTAGTTTGATGTGTATTACTCTACTTCCTTAGTCTACTGCTGTGGTACTTAACTCATTTACATAGGACTTTGTAAAATAATATATATATTAGTGTGTCTGCTTGGCTGAAAATAATTGAAGCCTGTGAACCTGATTTCCCACACATGCACACACTCCCTTCCCTTCTTGACTTGTGTTGGATGACTCAAGAAGAACTTGATTGCCAGAGTAACAAAAAATATAAAAGCTTATGAGACAAGAATCACACAGCCTTCACAGGGAGCTGTTTTATAATGCTGAATAGATTATTTCACTCTTCTCTATTCCCATTTGTATCTGATCTTCTGCATGATTCATATCTTTTCCTCCACTTCTTGTTTTCTGATTCCTCATCTCAATCAAAACTTCTCCACCTCCCTTATACTGATAAACACCCTCTTTGGGTGCTAAAATAATTGTTGAATTTGCACTCTACAGTGGGCATGTTTGAACTTTTCATTAGTGGAAGGCATGTATTCAAAGGAATTGGAATACCTCCTGGTGTCCTTCTGTCAAAAAAAAAAAAAAAAAAAAAGGCTTTTGATGTTCACACAATTTCATCCTCTCACTTTTCTTGTGACCCTATTATCTGTCACTTTCTCCTATATTCCTCAGTTCCTCTGACCGATCCTCTAATTTGTCTTTTATATTTCAGACAGTGGCTGGAAGATGCATTGAGGGAGAATGAGCCAGATTCCAGCTTTATCTTTCTAGTTGGAACAAAAAAAGATTTGGTGGTAAGTAAATTGAGTGTCGATAAGGAAATCTGATTTCCCCTAGTTCCTCACATGATTTCCTTTACAAGCTGTATACAGTGTTGTTCAGATGAAGACCTTGAGGGGAAAAACTTAAACAGAAAGAAGGAAGTTCACAGGTAAATAGAACACCACACTTGGAACCAATTTAAGAAGATGCTTTCTGAAAAAAATGGGTATGAAATATCCATATTTCCATTCCTTGCATGATGTTTTTCAAGCACATACAAGCAACTAAAAAGGCAGAGAATAGTTGGGTGCACAAAAGAATGTTGTACCTAATGATCTTGAGGGTTTTGTTGCTTTGTTTTTTTAGGGACAGTGTTTTCATTATTCAGGAACAGTGAAGAATTCTTACTTAATAGAATATGACCTCATTTTCAGAAGAACAGGGTATAATGCATGCACCCTATACCATTCTGAGTCTTGTGTTTGTCTTTCTCTAGCTATCAATACTTAAAGATTTCAAACAAGCTTGCTTCTTGTGCTGTTTAGTTAATTTTTTTTTTTAATTATTATTATTATTTATTTCCCATCCCTGGCCTCCCAGCTGCCACAGTGCCACTTATGCAGTTGGTTTCTTACCCTTCACTGAAAATAAGTCCCAGAAAACTGCATGTCTGTCAGTTTTTCTGGTACTTTGTGTTGCTTATGCTGCTTTTTCTGAGTTATAGTAAGAGCTAAATGTGCCAGACCTCTGAGGACGCAGATCTGCATTCTTGTCTAAGCTAGAATTCCTTGCTCTAACTTAGTTTCTCTTTTTAGAATAACAGCACTTTCATCTGGAAGGGAGACAAGAGCAAAGGATTGTGGATTCTAGGTAGTCAGTATGAAGCCAGTGTCTTCCCAACTGGACTCACTCTACTTCGCATCTTGATGTCACATTTTTTTTTAAATTTCTTGTTAACTGTACAGGGGTTCTCCATTGTAAGAAAATGCACAGAAAACTGAACAAAGGTGACTGGTAGTCTGCATCACAAATGGGCCAGAAATTAAAGCAAATAGCAACATACTGATATGGTTGATCACAGAGAACAGATGAGAGGGGGAAAAGATCTGAAAATTAAGTTCAAGGAAGCAAATATCCATAGAAGGGGCAAGAAATTTTAGTCCTGAGAGCAAAAATAAGAAGGTGGGAAGGCCATTGTGTTACAACGTAATAAACATAGATGGAGTAGAAAAAAGGATCTGAGACAGAGACAAGAAAGATTAAACACAAAGAATTATTGTGATTAGTTGGTCCTGCAGCTCTTCCTCTGAGTATGATGGGGTGACAAGAATTTAAAGACAACAGCCCAGTTACTGGTCTTTATAGCTCCCTACCACACCATACAGTTAGATAAAATGCTCATACTTGTTGACTGTTGTTTTGTTTCAGTGCTATGGGAGGTGAATGGAGACTTCTGTGTTAAAAGCAGTGCTAAGTACTCAAATGTTCTTGTCATGTTTGATTGTACAAGTTCTAAGGGAAGGCCAAAAAGGTCACTGTGAATAAAGGAAGCATCGCAGTGTAGGTGCCAACAGTACCTCTGTTACTACCAGCCCAGATATACTTCTTATGTTAAAGTTATTCCATGTTATTTATTCAGTCAGATGCTGTGTGTGAAAGGACAGAGCTCGATGCCATCCGCATTGCCAATGAGATGCAGGCAGAATACTGGTCTGTTTCAGCCAAAACAGGTAACTTACTGCAAAGAATGTAAAAATAGCATAACTGGAAAGACTTATGTTAAGGTGGGAGGAAGTGCAAGTTCCTTATCCTCCCATTCCCATGCAGGTTTTTTGTTGTTCTTGCATTTTGTTACTGTTGGAAACTTCAGCTTTATTAATGTTTGATTTTCTTGGAGCATTTGTATGTATGCTTGCACTGTCATGTTTACAGAACAGAGTACTTGAGCTGCTGTGCAATGTCTAAGCAAGTTTAATTCATAGGTAGTTACATAAATACACATGTGCACTACTCAACTCATGTGCACTACTACTCAACATTAGCAATTGAAAAAGATTATATCACAAACTAAATTCTCTCTGTTGCTGACTAAAAATAAAGGTACAGTAAAGTGTACAGTATTCCACAGTAAAATAATGAGAATTTATCTCTGCAGTGATTGGAATGGAGGAGAAAATGTTGGATAGGCCTGTTCTTTCCCATTATTGAGTAGTGATCTGTACACAGATATGCTTGTTATGCTTGTTCAGGTGTTGATGTGCAGTTGTAAAAACACAATTTCTGTCCCGTTTCCTAGGGGAAAATGTCAAAGAGTTCTTTTCCCGAGTTGCTGCCTTGGCCTTTGAACAGTCCATGATAAAGGAGCTGGAGAAAACTGGTGGGCATATGGCCCAAATTGGGGCAGGAAACCTCATCAGTATGTAAAGTTTTCTTTTTGTGTGTTATACTCCTTGTTTGCAGTCTGAAGGATTGGGGAGGTTTTTCAAGCGTTAAAGCCTGTTTCAAATACCTGCGAGCATATTCATGTCACTGTCTACTGGAGTGCTAGCATTATAGCAGTGACTGGGGCTGCATTCAGCTTTGGTTATCCTTAGTATTGGATGATATAATTTCTCGTGAATTGATTTTGTGATTTTTGTTTCTACAGCATTGGAAAGAAATGTGATGGCTACCCCAGAAGGCAACACTCAAGTCAGTCTGAGTTGCTGCTAACTCAACTCTTTCTGCAAGCACGATGCTTCTCTGTAGTCCAGCATGGAGCACCTGCAACAATGAAAGCTCTCAAACCAGAAATAGAAAGGATTTTTTTTTTTATTTTATTTTATTTTTTTTTTTGGAAATGAGGGAGGAAGAATTTATCCAAGCTTTCCTTCAGAGAGTTCCTTTGCTGCTGCAGGCTTACTTGTGCAGAATGGTGCAATTGTTACATAAACCTTTCTCTGTGTAGTGGAAACATAACATCCTTGTCTTAATGCAAGAAGACATTGCCAGTGCTATGTGCTCACCTGTCTGCCAGAAACACTTGTAGTCAAAAGCTATGTCATTTTAAAGTCTTGCTCTTTGGTAATTCTCTAGAAGTCACGTTCTCATGGGATCAGAAAACAAAGGGCAGTTCGGAATAAAGGGTGCTATCCATATGCGCTTGCCTTTTAAGATCATAAAATAAAGTAACTCTGACTGGCTTTTATGTGTTCCAGATATATTAAAAATGTTCCAAAATAAATATTTTTAAATAACAGGTATGGAAGTACACAAATGCAGACTGCATGGTTTCCATTGTGGTTTCTCCATCCAGGAAAAAATCTGTATTATTTTTCATTTTCCACTTGAGAATCAGAGCCCAGTATTTAAATATTTCCAAGCCTTAGAAGAAGTCCAGGTAGGAACTTTGTTGTTTTGTCCCAGCTGTCTAATATTTTGAAAATGTTACCAGAATGCTATTCTTTTCCACTCTTGAATATGAAAGAATGGTCACAGATACATAGCATGGAATACATAAAATCTGATTTTTCTGTCTCACAAAGAGGATGCAGAATCCTGTTCTGGATTGCTCTTCATCAATATTGTTTAAACTGCAGTTCTACTTTGTTGCTAAGAGTTATGACTTTTACATTTTATTCTAACTCATTTTTTTTTGTTTGTAGTAATGTAACATGATTCTGGAGCTATATGCAGTCTCAGTCATGAACTTGTTCATCCTTGTCTGGGGTAGGAAGTCTCAACAGGTAAGGTTAGATTTGATACTGCTGCTAAACTCTTAATTGCTCTATCTGCTTTTACAGCACAAGATTATTTGATCAGTCATGCCAAAAGATATTCCTGTTTTAAAAGTCATTCCTACTGACAAATGACATTGCCAGACATTTGAATGACAAGTACAGTTGCCAGAAATTACTATAACAAATATTTGGTCAGTATTTGTGGAATTGTGTTAGTACAATTGATTATTATAATTAATTTTAAACTGCAAAAGTACAAAAGAAGTGAAAGGGAAATACTCTCATTTTATTTCCCTCTAAACTTCTCTAAACATAAATGTGATTCTGTATATCTTCTGCTTGCACTAGCCCATACAAATTTATGGTCCTTCAAAATTACTATAAGCACTCAAATGAAAGAATTAACAAAGGAATTAAAGTGGGACAGCAGAAAAAATGCTTCTCTAGAAATGTGTCAGCAGCTTATAGACCCATACTTCTAAGATTCAAACCCAGCACTGCATGCTATGCTGGCATTAAAAAAACCTACAACAGTGGAGCATCTTCTGTAATGCTTTAAGTTTCATATTTTAACTATTTTAAATGCTGAGAAAGAAGAAAACCTAGTGACAATTGACAGTTGAAAGTTGCAGTTTCTTAAGGTACTCTCAGTCAATCATTACACAACAGTATATGGAAAACTGTCTATAACAGGACCTTTCAGATTTGAGCTCCTGAGAAAATAAAGACATTTGTTAATAAATCTATGCATCAAACAGAAATTATTTTAGATTCTCTCCCTTTTTTTCCCCCAAAATAGTTTGATAAGAAATAGGAAAAAAATGAGGAAAAGATGACTTAAACATACTTCTTATTACTTTAATTTTCTTATGATGCAAGCAGCTTCATAGAGTATGATGAACAGACATCTAGAAACTTTCATTTGTTTTTTAATCACACAATCTTCACTTTGGCAATTGTGCTGATTCTGCTGGCGAAGATGCAAATGTAGCATTTGCTGGAGAAAATGAATGTGTGGGTATGTAAGGAGTTATGTATCCAAATGTGTAATATTTTGACCTTATGATGTTCTATGTATTTGTTCATCTCCCAGATCTGTTTCACAGGGATGGTGAATATAGGCTCCACTTGTACCACGTGCTGCACTGCGTGGGCAGCGTAGTCATGGTCTTCACATATGCTGAGTTTGAATTAGAGTAGAAAAGATGGTTCACTCCACTGCAGCAAATCATGTTGTCTAGGCTGGTGCTAGGTTTCAGCACAGATGTGTTAGTGTTTACAGCTGCTAAATGACTCAGTAACCAATCTTAAGAAAAGATCAGGATTCCAGGAGTTTTTTGCTTCCCTCCAAATGTATCTCTTAAGTGTTTCTTTCATTGCAGAGCTTAATTATTGTACAAAACCGCAAAGATGCAATCACTTCAACAATGCAATCACGTTGCTTGGAAAATCAACCAAGACAGTTTTTTGTGTTTTTTTATTTGTTTGGTTTTTTCCTAATGATTCAGTACATTGCTTGATGTCATTACTGGTTTTCATCTTCTGGAGCATCAAAAACTGCACGTACAAATGTGATACTCTGTCAGTCATTACCTGTCCTTGACAGTGGTCTGACTCCATCTATTCTATGCTGGATGCTTTGAGACTAGTGTTTCTTTTTTTTTCGTTTTTCTTTTCTGGGGGGTGGTGTCAGGGCTGTGGGGTGCTTGTTTGGTTACTTTTGGGGTGTGTTTTTTTTAGCCCCACTGATACTTCCCCTGCAAAGAAGTCGGTATTAATAATTGATCATCTAAAATGAATCTTGGATCATGTTGCAAATGATGAATTGCTTAGGAAAACAGAAAAAGGAACTAACTTTGGTGGAAAAATAAACATAAAATTGAAAGTTCCTAAAGGTTTCTATCTGATCTATGTTTTATCCATGCATGTTAATCCATTCTGTCAGCAACTTAATTGGCTTTCCTTAACATTGTGGAAAACAGTGTTAGAACAACTGTATTAACTCTAAATATGGGTAGGCAAATGTATGATCTTTATACCAGTTTGAATCCTCACAGCAATCATAGCAACAAGTTGCTTGTTCCTCGTGGAATTTGCTGTGGAAATTGGAGAAGTGAAATTCCAAGGGAGTATGAAGCAAAGTTAGCAATTGTAATAATCAGTTTCCCAAAGGAGTACTAATGTTATGCAGTTTCTTGTCTTAATAAGTACAAGATAATGTGTTAATAATTTCCTGTTTCAGTAAGTACGTGTATCTCATGAAGCAAAACAACTGGTAATGAATCAAAAGCCATTTTGATGAAAACAGAACCGGAAACAGTCACCTGACAGGCAATGTTTATTTCTTACTATAAAAGCCTTTCCTTTTAAATTTTAGTTATGTTTCTGCCTTTTAAGTGATTGACACTTCAGGATATTACTATTTATATTTTTATAAGTCATGTGATTCAGACCTTTCTGAATCACGTTGGTCCCCAGCTCAGGCTTCTCTTGCTGTGGTACGGCCTGAGTTCATTCTTCATGAATAAATCTGTCCCTCTCTATGTCCTGAGGTTTTCATCAACAGCTAGAAGTCATTCTAGGGAGTACCACATAATGCACTGGTGAGCAAATGCTGTAAACACCTCTCTGTATCGCATCCTTGGAGCATGTGAGTTTAAATGAAGTGTTTTGGCAAGTTGAAGTTGTTGCAGAATCTGCATTTGGAGGTGGAGATGGTTGATCAGTTTCTTGTATTTGAAGGCTGTTCTCACAGCGAGCAGTTGCTATTCTCTGAATTCAAAGGAGAGTTTCCATTTCTCTGGGTTCATAGAACGATTTAGACTGGATGGGACTTCTTGAGATTTACCTGCCTTGTTAAACTCTACCACAGTGCTGCTTTGTGCTACAAAAATATCGTTTCTTAGTTTCAGCTACAGATTAATCAGCAACCATGTTTTATCTATCTTTAAAAAGATTCTGCTTATCCTACCGTTTTTTTTCTTTTTACAAACCTTCTGATACTCTCGGGTGGGATCGTGCTGAGGAACTTGGTGACAGCTCGAGAGCTGTTAAGACCGAGCCCACTGGCTCCTCTTTCCCACAAGAGGGAGCGCTATGGTCACTGTAGTACTGGCTCCATTTCGACTGAGAAAGGCTTTGCAGTTTCTTGTAGGCCAGCAGAGGGTATGTAGCTGGACAGTCTGGCTGTATTTTAGCCCCCTCATCACAGGATTCTCAGTCTCAAATCACAGCTATGTGTCTGCTACCATAGCCTTAATGAAATTATGTATCCTATTAAAATAATACTCTGTTGAATGCATAAAATATCAACAAAAATTGAGAGATCCCTTCAATTCTCACTGGAATTTCTGATGTAGTTCCACAATAGATAAAGAGAGTGCAGGTTTTTAATAGTATTATTCACTAAAAGTTAATCGTGCATAGAGAAATCCCTCCTCTGACTCACCATAATTCTTACTTCCTCCAGAAAGGGCACAAAAGTCAGAAAAGTGAACTGAAACAGAAACAACTCTAGACATAAAAAAAATCAGAAGTGTAAGGCTTCAGTAAGAGTAGTGTATGGATTCAGACCATATCCCTGTGATGTAATATACTTGTTGTTAGAACCATGCCAGTACAGTCTTAAACTGGGTATTACTAGAAATACATTGCACATCAGAATTTTGGTGTTCAAACTGGCACTAAGACAAACAGCAAACATTAGCAATGGGGAGAAGCCAATTTATTTCATTCCTGTGAAAGATTGAGATTTCTTTAAAGATTTATGGAGGTATTTACTAAACATATAGATTTTATTATGATTTAGATTATAATCTGTTTTCCATATAGGTCAGCCAATGCCTGTTATGTGTTAAAAGCTGAGGAAACAAGTGCAGGAAAAGAGGTTAAAGCCAGGAAACAAAAACCAAGAGGGATGAACTATGCAAAACTGAATACGTGACTAGCTGTTTGTGATACGTCTGAAAATACCCAAAAATGTTTTGTTTGGCTGTAAAAAAAGCATGAAGAGAATATCTATTTAATGGATTGAAACATTACATATCTCAGAGGTAAGAGAGCTACTCCTGTGGACTTGAGCATTTCATTCTTACAAGATTTTATTAGTTCTTTTGGGGGATATATCCCACCCCTTTTGCTTGTAACACTTAGCAGATATACTCACTGCAGATGTGAAAGAGGCAGGTTTATGGGTAATATGAGGTGTACATATCACACTTTTTCCTATCATCCAGGCAGGCAAGATGGAACTTCAGGTGTATTTGTTACCACTTTCAGGGGCTGAATTAGTATATGCTTAAGCCCTGTACCCTTAAGTAAGATCGCATACTGTGATTGCAGGAGTAATGTTTAGCAGTCAGCCGCCTGTTTAATCATTTGCCACCCTCCACCCAGAGCTCAGACATGGGACTCTTGAGTTCTTGGGGCTAGGATAATATACAGTACAAAAGTGAGACTAATGCCTGGACCAAGCAGCCTTTATTGTTAATATGATGATTTTGGGAGTGCCAGTTGCCCATATCAGAAATCCAGCTTGTCCTTTATTGTCAGGGAAGGAAGAAAAGATTGAGTGAATGACAAGCCCCCTGCTAAACAGCACTTGCATTAGTGGGGGAAAACGTGACCTTTGAAGGTGAGCTGTATCAGTGCCTGGGGGGAGTGCTGTGAACGCGAGAGAGTACAGAGACGTGTTGGTGTTTATACATAATATATGAGGGTGTGGATGTATAGACGAGAATGGATACCTCTCTATTCACCCGGGGCTCTGGCTAGGAGGTGTTCTTGCCCAAGCTTAGCTGCAGTCACGTCTCTCGACGGTGGTGCCCAGGCCTGTGGCTGCAAGCGTGTGCGGATGCGAATGCACACGAGTTTGCAAATCGCTGCCTTTGTCTCCCCGGCAGCCGCCTCCGAGCGCGCCGCGGGGAAAGGCGCAGGGCCGGGCCCCGCGGAGTCCCGCGGGCACGGCCTCTCGCAGCCGGCCCGCGCTGCCCCTTTAAGAGGCCCCAGCGCCGTGTCGGTCGCCGCGCTCGGCTCCTTTTCTCTCCTCCCCTTCCGCAGCGCTGCGATTCGGGGCGCCGCCGCCAGCGCCGGGCCGCGCGATGGGCAGGCGAGGGCAGGCGCTGCCGCCCCGCCAGCCGCCGCCGCGCCGAGGGGGCTCCCGCGGGGCCGCGGGGCGCTCGGACACCGAGGGGTAGCGGCAGAGCTGGCCGCGGAACGCGCTGCGCGGGGGCTCCGGAGAGCGTGTGCACCCGGAGGACAGCACAATAGCCGGGAGGAGGAGACAGGGAAAGGGGCAGGGGGAGAGGAGGAGAGAGAAAGAGAAAGCACAACACGGGGGCTGACGAGGGGAGGACGG
>WUAM01000275.1:3215260-3397794 GCA_024336885.1 Actenoides hombroni
GATCGCCGGGGTGGCAGCATTGTTGTTCGCTAGCAAAAGATCGGTCATGCCGGGGAGAAAGTAGCGAGTGTACGGGGGGGCTGGGGCCGGCAAAAGCTGAAGGAGACGGGGAGGAGAGGCTGCTCCGAGGACTGCCGGTTGCCTCCCAGTTTCCTTGCATGGACCGTGAAAGAGACGCGTTGAGTTGACCCTGCCGGAGCCGTTTCTGCTTCTACATGTGAGATCCGGTTGATTTATTCTCTCCACCTATCTCCCTCCTGCCGCCTTCCCGTATTCTCCACTTACTCTTGTATGCAAAATGGTGGACCCTGTGGGGTTTGTGGAGGCTTGGAAAGCGCAATTTGCGGACTCCGAGCCACCCAAAATGGAGCTGAAGTCTGTGGGAGACATTGAACAGGAGCTGGAGATGTGCAAAGCATCTATCCGGAGACTGGAGATGGAGGTCAACAAGGAGAGGTTCCGCATGATTTACCTTCAGACTCTTCTGGCAAAGGAGAAAAAAAGCTATGATAGACAGAGATGGGGCTTTAAACGTGTTTCTCAGTTGCCTGAAGGGGGTGCAGAGCAGCAGATCCAAGACCTGCATCATCACCAGTCTGCTGACCAAGATGAATATGAAAAAAGCAAGTCACACCACGGGGAAGAAAAGTTCAAACCCAGGATACCCTCTCTGCGGAAGCTGTCTACTCAGAGTGATGGGTCAGACCTGTCACCTTTGGACAGCCCCCATCACGGAGAGGGAGAGCAGGACAGGTGTAAGTACTATGGTGAGGAGAAGCTGAAGAGAGTTGTAGAAGATATGGAGAATCGCTGTGATACAGATGGCTCTCCTTTAAAACACAGATCATCTTCCACTCGCAGGCTAGTGGGATCTGCTGAGAAGGAGGGATCATTTGAACCTCTCTCTAAGGAGAGAGGGAATAGCACCAGTGTGGCAGCACTAAGATCCAATTTTGAGAGGATTAAAAAGGTTAATTCACATTCTTCTGGAGATAACAAGGATGTTGTTGAAAAGCCCTTTTACGTGAACATGGAGTATCATCATGAGAAGGGTCTAGTAAAGGTCAACGATAAAGATGTTTCTGATAAAATAAGCTCTCTTGGTAGTCAAGCCATGCAAATGGAACGCAAAAAGTCTTTGCACTCCCTCCCTTCTAACATGGTACCCAGCTTCAGTGAGTTCCAGAGGCCTGCTTACAGGGGAAGGTCCTCAGAGAGCAGCTTTGGCTATGATGGAGAATATGAGGATGCTGAACTGAACCCCAGGTTTCTGAAAGATAACCTGATTAATGCCAATGGCAGCAACCGCTCACCTTGGCAGCCCATGGACTTTCAACCCTATCAGAGTATCTATGTTGGTGGAATGATGGGGGAAGGAGAAGGGAAAGGACCTATTTTGCGAAATCAGGGCACAACTGACCAGGAGAAACATCTGACGTGGCCCAGGAGATCTTATTCCCCCAGGAGTTTTGAAGATATTGGAGGAGGGTATACTCCTGATTGTAGCTCTAATGAGAACCTTACTTCCAGTGAGGAAGACTTCTCCTCAGGGCAGTCCAGCCATGTCTCCCCCAGCCCCACCACTTACCGCATGTATCGGGACAAAAGCCGTTCTCCCTCCCAGAACTCTCAGCAGTCCTTTGACAGTAGCAGTCCCCCAACTCCCCAGTCTCAAAAACGTCACCGGCAGCAGCAGGTCATCGTGTCTGAGGCTACTATTGTGGGTGTACGAAAAACAGGACAGATCTGGCCAAGTGATGGAGATTTGCCTTCGGGGAGATGTCACCAGGACAGCTGCTTCCATGGGGATACAGGTGTGTACCAGCTTTTTGTTTGGTCTCTTAAACGGCTGGAGCAGGAAATAGCATTATGGGAATGAATGGGAGAAGTTTTCGAGGTGATCCTGGGTGAATTGGTCTAAGGGGACAATGCGAGAAGTCTGTGTTTATTTTGTCGTTGTCCTGTTCTAGGAAGGTCCTGCAGAAGTATATGTCAGACTGCATTTTAGGAATATAAATTGGTTTTCTAGAAGAGCTGATTCAGGCTCATCTGGAGAGGATTGATGGAGTCCCATGTTAATGAATTTTTAAAATGTAGGGCCCAGGATTCACCACCAGATCATTCTTTCCCTCATAGTCTTGCACTGAGTGGTAGTTAAATTCTACCTCAGAGATGGTAATGTGCCAGCACACTACAACCTGAGGGTTTTGCTGGAGCTTTACCAATAATGATGCTGGCCCCACAATCTTGTTTTTTCCTGTCTGTATTAATTGGAGTGCTAGTTTCTTGTTCTGTCTCGTGTCATCCTTCAATTAGAGCTGATTGGAGGTGATGATTGTGCTATCCTGTTCTTGAAGCTTTCTGCTATCACTAAGTGAAGGAAGAACTTGGAATATCAGGAAGCCCTGAGGGAGAGCTGTTTAATTTAATTTCAGCAGAGTCAAAATTTTTGTTTGGGGAAGAATAGGCTATGTTTGGTCCTGTTCTTATATAAGCCATTCATACACACAGGTGTGTCTGTGGAATTGCAGTGAATTTATTGTTGGTGGAAGATGCAAACAGTGAACTGTATTCATTCAGATTTATTGAATGTATGTGGAGATCGGAATCTGTTCAGCAAGGCAGATGATGCAAATACTGTCTTGTGCTAACACCAGTAGTCTCTAAGTAATCAAGGAAAAACAATCAAATCGAGGAATAAAAAAACCCCAACCCAGTATGATTGTTTTGATGGACTTCTATCATTCTAAATCTGTGAGTTATCTTGTGGGTTTTCTTTGTCTCTGAACCTGTCATTTTAATAAGGTGCTAACATATTATTTGTCGATGTGGCTGAATTCCTGAAGTAGTAGGTGAATTGAGAGGCCTGTCAGATATGTCACTGTCTCAGATTGTGTAAGTTTGCTGTATTTAGTTCTCGGAAGTGTAACTTTGCTGGAAGGAGAGGCCTGGTTTTGCTTTCCCTGCTGATTTTTTTAAATTTTTTTTTTTGCCAGCAATACTTTTGGGAGCAACGATGGAGGGAGAACTCTTCCCTGCCCACCCCCCAACCCCCCCTCCACCCTCCTTACATCCCATTGTATTATTTAACAGTACAGCCATACAGTTGTAATGGGGTTTCACTGTACATGAAACCTCAGCATCCTCTCCTTACAGTGACTTCTTCCTTATTGTATAGACTTACTGGTTTTCTACCTGGGACTACTGCATTCTTGTTCAATTTTATGCATATGTTTGTATCTTGTGGGTAGTACTTGCAATGCAGGGGAGAGGCTGGATCTTGTGCTGGTTTAAACTGAGCTGCAGCCATCTGTCTCTGCTCTTGTTTACTGATGCTCTTTAGATGACAGGGAAGCCTCCTGGCAGTTGAAATTTTTGCAGAAGGAAACAAAGAGGCAAAAATAACAAAGAGTTGATAAAGCTTGAGGATGAATTCACTTTTCAGAAAGGCAATAGATAATTTTTATTTTAAATAATTTAGCTGGGATGCAGTGATAAAAAAACGAGCTGCTGAAAAGTCGGAACAATTACAATTCCTGGCTGTGCTGAAAAGCTTTGTCTTGTTCCTAAGGATGACCACACAATTGCAGTCAAGGACAGAATGTAACTGATCCACCTTCTGCCTTCTTCGGCATAGGGGGTAGCATGGCAAGCTTAGCAGGAACCTTCACCAGATGGCTAATCATTACTGTCTTGCACATTAGCTGGTGGCAACTTTTTACTTAACCAAAAAGGCTTATGCCTTCAGGAGGACTGTGTTTCTGATGAATTCCTACTGAGCATCATTTTATATGAATTTTCTTTCTTTTCCTGATTAGGAAGAATTTTGATCTGAAACCAATTGGCAGAACCTCTTTTTCATAAAACAAACAAAAGGCACAAGAGATCACTGTGTGATTAGCTGCCTGGCTACCATTCCCAACTATCATGCTCAGATGCGGACTGTTCTCTGTCACCACATGGTATGGAAGCAGTTCACAGATCCAGACAGCTTTTCCTGCACCTGTGGTTCAGGCACTGCTTCTGCCAGGCTTCCCTGAAGTTTTGTTTCAACAGACAGTGCAAGTTTGAATCACAGCAGGTTCTGGCCAGCCTTAATGTTAATTAGTATCAATTGGTGTTGTTCAATAGTATTTGGCTTCTCTGTGCATTCAGATTTTTGTATGCTTTCTGGCTTTGCTTTTCCTGACTCCAGCCATAGTAATGCTGAATGTGGTGTGGACTGGTGCGATGTGAACTTTCTGTCTGGATCTGCTATCCCAGTTCATCTTGAGCTTGACTGGCAAACACGTGCTGTTTTGTACAAATTCTTTCATGAGTTCACAGTCGAGTGATAATTTCCCATGTGCGTATCACAATAGAGGACTAGAAGGAGGTCACCTAACACAAGTGAATGAGATCCAAGCCAAAATTTGAATCTGGGTTCTTGGAGATGGGTTATCCTAAAAAAAACCTTAACAAATCTTAAATCAGACTGGGGTAGTAGGATTTCATTTTTTTCCAAGAAGCAGAATGAGAGCTTCAGGGTTGAGATTTGGTAATAACTGTACTTTCTATTAAATGTACTTAATGGAGCCTGGGCAAAGATATTTATGTTAGGATTAATTATGTATCACTAATTTCCTGTAGTGGGAATAGAAAAAAATCATATCTTAACTCTGCATTAAGCTTGAGTATTTTTACTATGATTGTGGAGGAAGAACAAGATTTTAAATATTCTTTCTACTGTTAAACATTAATTGCAAAGACAAATACAAGAGAAGCTGCCCGTTGGGCATCTCTGCTTATAATCAAGGAGAGAGTTGCACAATGTTGTTATGCAGTGATGAGGCCTCGCAAAAGCCTCTGTTGGGTCAGTTTTTTAGCTAGTAACTGTTAATTGAGGAGCACGATGGAGTTGTTGCTTGGCTTTATAGCGTGCTTAGTAAAATCAGTGCATGCTTTCTCATAGCTCTGTGTGTAATTTTATCTGGCTGCCTAACAACATGGAAACTATCTAGGGCTCACATAGATAATGTTTACCTGAAAAGCTGCCTCCTTAAAGGTACCCCAGTAGTGACTTCTGTTCACTTGAGAGTACTTGATAGTGCTCTCCAGAGAGTTGACAGGCTGTCTCTCTAGAAAGCTATCAACAGCCATAGTGCTCAGTAGAAGGTCATTTTGGAGATACGTGTAATTTAATTCCATTTGGAATAAGATTTTACTTATTTTAGTCTCTACTAAGTGTGGGAGTGATGAATGTCCCTTTCTGAAGAGCATGGAGCGTTCTCTTTATTTTTGGTGAGTTTGATGTAGACAGAGGGAAGAATGCTGGTATTTATCTATGCATGTGAATGGCAAGACTCAAAATTCCTGTTATCTCAGCAGAGCAGAATGCCCTTTTAAAGCTCATGCTTACTTAGAGCTGCCGATTCTTCAGTTTCTGTATGCCTTGAATACCTGACCAGACAGACAAGCATCTGAATTTCCTGCTTTTAAGGTAATGCTTGACACAATTTTAAAGCGTGCAGTATGTCATGATGGAAAGACATTCTTCTGTACCAGTTTCTGCAAAGGTCCATTCCTGACTTAGTTACATGTTCTGAGATCTCGGGCAAGTTTCTTAGTTCTGCACTTTTCCCACCCGCTGTTGTATTCTGTGGATTTTACAAAATGTAGTTTGAAAAGTGCTTAGCAACTTTTAGTGATAGAGACGACTCATGAGAGAACATGCCAGTAGTGCTGCTGCTGTTCAGAAACAAAACTGCCTTCTGAGCAACTGAGGCACACTTTAGTCCATTGTGTGGTGATTCTTCCTTCTAAGGATCTGAAATGTAGGAACTTTCATAATGTGCAGCTCACTTGTTAATTTTAAGGGCTATTGGACCCAGGTCCTGCTGTCAGTCTGTGACTTACATTGTGTCAAGAATGAGGTTTAAATTTTCTCTAACACGTGTGTAGTTCATTTTGCTACTAATTTTTAAACATGTTTTAATCCTTTGCTGTGAGGATCAGTGGATTTCCTTGGAGCACTGATGACAAGATGCTGTTTAAGTGCTGCCCGCCCCCTCCAGCGATTTAGTGGCTTTTGAGATTATCAAACTGCTTATGCTACCACTCCCTCTTCTTAGTCTGGGGAGTGAAGAGCTCCCTCTCTTTCTTTGCCAGATTTCTCTTTTCACCAGCTGAGTTTAGTGGAATCTATAGAGCTTCTGTTTTATGTCCCCAGTGGACTCTGCAGTCTTGTTTCGTTTTGTTCCTTCTTCCACAAACAGTTGCTAACCTTTTTCTCAGGCTACTGAGACATACAGTAATAGTATGCAGATCGATTTTATTTTAGCTTTTCTTTGGTTCACCCTAAATCATGGAGTTTCTCCTCCCACAACATTCTGGTTCTTTTGCAATCAAAAAGCACCTGCCTTTGAAATGGGAGTGTAAACCAACCCAGATAGTAGTTGTCTGATACTGGGAAGCCCTGGAGAATGCTGATGTCACCTGTCTGTGTGAAGCTCATTTTTTGTGGTCCATGACAGAGATATCGAGGTGGGACTGGCTTTCCTATAGAGGAAGTAGACAGAGAGCTATGAGTTCTGCAAGTAATGGGTTAGGTAGAAAGCTGCTTGATATCCTTGCATAATTACCAACAGTTTAAAAGTGGTCTGTCTGGCAGTGGAGATGGCCCCACTTTGTGCAGCTGTCATTGCTGCATGAGGGCCTACCAGGCAGGCAGTGACCCGTGGCTGGGCAGGTGACGTACAATTCCAGTACACACCGAAAGTTTGTGTGTGTTGTAGCAATTCAATAGAACAGAGCCATATGGATAACCATGCAGCATCTATACTGTGATGCCCACAGATTAGAATGCTGTTCCATATGCCAAAACAATTGGACCTATGTGATTTCAGCATGGTGATTTCAGAGCCAGGGGCTAGAGCCCTAAAACATTGTAGTGAATGCCACACAACAAGATAGTAATGCTTTTCATTTGAGCAGGAAATGTGCAGGCAAGTGGAACCATCATATTAAGCTCAGTGCGCTGCTCCTATGGTCCTTGCTGACTCTGTTCAAAGTACTGAAAAAGAACTAGTTTATGGCCAAAGCAGTTGAACTGCCAGATGTGTATGAACTGTTCATTCATCCCTCTTCACAGTCATCAGCCTCTGTCCAAATCGGTTCCGAGGAAAAACAGAGAGGTCGCCCCTTTGTACCAAGTGTCAGTCCTGCTCTGAGAAGTGGCAGGAAGAGTTGGGTGCAGCAATGGGCTTACTGCCTACCCCAGAGCACTACCTCCTCTAAGGTGGAGGCTTCTTTCTAGGTGGCTGAAGGAAAAAGAAGCAAAAGAAGGAGTAGAAAAAACAAATGTCTCACTGAGGTGTGAGCAAAGGTAGTAAAATGGGTTGGGTGGAATGGCAAGTAGGCATCCTGATCTGGGATGGGGCAAAAATGAAGTTTAACTAGAAAATTTGCTAAACTATCAAGTGTGGGTTAGGAAATGCTTATTTGAATACCAGACAGCACACTATAGCTAACGATACTGATTTATAGTCTTAGTTTGCCTTTGCAGGCTTTCTGAAAGATGGGACAGCAAAAGACACAGAAGCCTGTGAAGGTTTGTGCCCCAGTAATAGCCTGGAAACAGGTCTCTGTCTTCCAGTTCTAGTATGCGTAACAATTTGCTCTCTAATGCTCTCCACCTCTCCCCAGCCTCTTAGGGACCAACAGTTATCATGCAGAGACAAGGGGGACCAGTATTTCAGCTTCAATGAATTTTGGAGGTCAGTCCCTAAAGGTTAATGAGGTGAGACTTGGCAAGCTGTTTGAGGAGAATTGCTCCATCAGTTACCATAGGGATGCATGTTGCGGTTCATGCAATCACTGTTGATTGGAGGCACAGCTTATCTTGAGCTTACTTTTCCTCAGAGAAACCAAGACTAACAGGTTTGTTTTGTTGTCGGTTGTTTTTTGTTGGTTTTTTTTTTTTACTGTCTTCTTTTTGATTTGTTCTGCCCAGTCAGATAAGCACATAAAGAATCTGATTCTGTTCTTTCCCTGGTGAAGTATCATTGATTTGAGTGCATCTTTTGCTGGCATGTGTAGGAAGAGAAATGGTGTTCTGGTACAGGTTGAATGGCAACTTTGCTGTGCAGATAGAGGGGTAGACTTAAAATTGGCAACAGTAATGCTGGCATGGATTAGTTTGGGTGAACTGCATGTGAATGAAGTACTTCCAAACCAGCAATTTGAGTATCTTAAGTAACAAAGCAGGTTTTGGCCAACTCACTGATAACAAAGTGAATTGCTGTCCTGATCGTATCTTTAAATGACATTGTGATGTGAAAATAACCATAAACTGTAAGTAAATTGTTGAATCTTCAGCGTTGATCTGTTTTACTGCTCAGGCAGTTTTACACATCTGTAACTTCTTTAAACTTGTTTTGAGATGTACTGTATGTGTTTTAAACAGCAAGACTGTTCCACATAGGACCAGTGTGGTGTATTTCTGTCACAAAATTGTGTTGCATTTTGCAAATCTTCCTGTTACTAGAATAACAAAACCGTGTTTCCCTTTTGTCTTCTTCCCAGCTGCCAAACTCGTATCTCTCAGACCCTTTCTTAACCAGGTTACGGCTGATGTACTAATCAGATTATTGCAAATGTAATTGGAATCTCTGTTTCAGAGAAAGGTCTGCCCAAACGTGGCAGCTGGAGCTGAGTTAGTTGCTCATGGCTACATGAATGCATGAAGAGTATGTGTGTGAGAATCCACAATGACTGCCCTGTAGGAAGAGCGAATTAAAGTTCAGTCTGTTGGTTTATACAACTGAATTGTGCCTGTTGGTATTGCAGGTCCTTTGCCGAGTTGTTAATTTCTGTTATTTTTTTGTAGTAAATTCACCAATCCTTGTTACTTCTGCTTTTGTTTTACTTTTTGTATTTTGTGGAGGGACGAATTCTTTTTTTGGAGAATAAATACACCACAACCTTTATTCTTTTTAAAATAATATATGAAAAAGACTCCATTGTCTCTTGGAGCTTCTGCACAGGTTAGGTCTCACTCTGAAGTATCCAAAAGCCCCAGATTACTTGCAGATTTGTCTGTGACAACAGGGTAGTAACAACTGTAGCAGGTTGCTGTGGATCACACAGTATTATCTGAAATCTAAGCAGTCAGCTTTTGCAGTAGTTAATAGTGAGCAACTCATTTATTTGGACTCAGCAGTTCCTCTGTGTTTGTGACCTGTCCTTGATGTGTGGAGAAATGGACTGTGCTGCCTTGGCTCACTATGTCTGTTTACTACATCTTAAGGACTTCAGAATATTCTACGCTCAACACTGAAATGCAGGTAGTTCACTGATGGGCTATGTGCCAGTTATTATGTTATCAGAAATTACACACTCCCTTGGCTGCAAAGCTAGGTAAGGAGTGCCCATTTTGAATCCACAATATGGGTGAGGCTGAAGCAGGCTCTAGTTGTTAGGATAGCTAAAAAAACAACATCCATACAAAAATAACCCCAAGCCCCTCAGTTACCTACAGTCACATCTGTGTGTTCATTTAAAATGGGCCAGCAGCTTCCTAGAATAACCTGTTCTGAGGAAAAATACCTCATTCCCTGGAGCACTGGGCTTCAAACGTGTCTGAGCTGCTAAAAAGTAAATGTGATTGGTCTATTGTCACCAGGGAGGTGTAGCATACAAACACAGAGAGCTCTATCTGCTGCAGTCTGCAATTACATAGCACGGTATGATTTTGCCCAGGAAGATAGTAATGGCCTGTCAGCCTGGCTGGGCTCAGGGCTTCCCAGAAGAGATTAGATTATGGTGCTTGGTATGAGCCAAGGCGCAGAAAGACATGTTCCTGTGACTGTTACCATCCAACTGCCTCAGTTCATTGCAATTTTCATTTTTGCTTCCTGCTAACCTATCTCTGTTCCTGAAATTTTTTTATAGTGGTCAGCACTGACATTGCCACATGAAGTTCCAGAAAATAATATGCTGAGAAAGTGAGTTGATCACTGTTGGAAGACTTCTGTGTGTTCCCCCCATCCTCAGCCTTCGTTAGCTCTGCGGACTGTCCCCTCTGTCTGAATCCTTCTAGGCTGAATGTTTGAGTGGGAGTTCCCTTGCCATTCCTGGGTCTCTTTTGCTTTACATACTCCTGAGGTGATCATTAGACCTCTCAGTCTGATAGGGTTGAATTAACTGTCATCACTCTAAGGAAGCATAGTCATGCCTCAATATGGCAAGCTTCTATCATTGTCGTTGAGGAAATCATTGCTAATTACTTACTTGAATTTGTGGATTAGCAGCAGAGAACATCCTGTTGTAAACTTCTATTGCAGTTCTTCTGTCTAAGCCTAATTGTGGTGGATACCAAACCCAGTGCTTAGCTGTGATTAAAGCTGCCTTGTATAGGTGGTGTGCAGCCTGCACCACATCAGTGACTGCAGTGAAGAGCAGCACATCTTATGGTCTGTTCCTTGGTTTACTTTTCTAAGTTTTTCTTTAATAAAAAGCCGATGAGTGAAATCTGACTTGTAAAGAGAAAAAAAATCGGACAAACTGTAGTCTTGATGAAGGTACATTTTCAGCCTTGGGACATACACCACTTCTGTATTGATCATCCATAGCTCCTAACATGGGCTAGGTGGATATCAGGAGGAGAATGCTTTAGTCAAGCCCAGAGTATTGTCTCAAAAGGTACTCTTGGCTTCCTAACTTGCTGGAACAAGTATCTCAGCTCACTAAAGCATGATCCTCCAAGACCTTCAAGAGCTGCTTCTATGGCAGAAAGCTGTTATGCTTAACACAAGCAATACACTGGGGCTAACAATCAGCTAAATAATTATTTGGGTGAACCTTTTTGTTCAGCTTTTTCTCCTCTAGCTTATTTCCTAAGGAACTTACCCATAGAAAGAGGTGTACTGTGAATTATGTAACTAGTTTGGGTGCTCCATAGTCTGCTGGTGCCCTGTTACCTAGGAAACCAAAAGGCTGATGTTGCTAACAGACCTGCATGATGAGCATGTATCTGCTCAGATGGAGATGTCTGCTGTGGGAGAAAGGGGACTAAACATATAGTCCTCAAGTATCTTCAGAAAAGCCAGCATGTGCTCACCTCAACAGGGCACCTGGGAAATGCTGTCTTACACTTAATGCAACAGTTCAGCTCTTTACAGCATGAGGACCTTCGGCAGACCTCACTGATGGTCCTCATGATTTTTTCTGATGATAGGGGTCAGGAAAATTCACTGTTTTCCCTTTTGCATTTGAGGTGGTGCATTGAGCTATTGGCCTGCCTGCCTTCTTGATTTGATCTGTGCTGAATGACAGTAGTGAGAGGCTGATGGCAGTTTTGAGATTGTTTAGATGGTCTGATGCTCTTGTCATCTAGATGAGTTCTGCTTCATGTTAGTGCAGGAGCTCTCACATCTTGTGAACTTGGATCAGGGCATACTGAAGAAAATTATTTTTCACTTTTCTGTATTCCCAAGTGATGTTTGAACACATAGCCAAGAGAATGCAGACCTGTCACTGTAGCCATTTAGTCTTTGGAGATGCACTTCCTCAATGCAATTTGCTGTATTTCTTGAAGATCCTCCTGAGCACATCTGAGCAGTTACACAAAACCATAAGATTTTCCCTTTGCAGTTGTTGAGAAACCACACTGCTTTGTATAGAAATATATACATAGAATTTATACATCATTTTGACCCTTTCTAACCCAAATTAATTGTCAATTTCTGTACGTACTGAGTGAAATAACTTTATATTAGTAAACTGATGGTCAAAGTAAACTAAAAACTTGGAGCTACTAGACTACTGGTTACCATTAAAGAGTTTCAGAAACTTCAGGTTGATGCTGATCCCTGTCTTCTTCAGTACTGGGGAAAAGATACCTTACTTCTCCTCCAGTAGTAGCACTTGCCCATCTTGCTGGGACTAGGCGTGGGCAACACTCTGGAACAGAGCTGTGACATCCCTAGGTCTTGGGAGGAGAAAATACTAAGGCTGGGGGACATGTATCCAGGAAGTTGTAGGAGGCAGAAGGTCCTTGTGCAGCCTCCACCTCAAGAGTGAGGGGTACATCTGAGCCACTCTCTTAAGCCACTCTGTTTTAATAGGTGGTTGATAATAAAATGTTTCTTTTATTCTTCCCAACACACACCCCCCCCCCCCCCCCCCTTAGCTTGAGAGCTCCATGACAACGTCTGCAATTAGACATTGATGTAATCCTTCTATTTCTGTTTGTGTTCAGTGTCTCTCACAACTGAAAAATTCTGTGTTTTCCTGAGAAGTTCCACCAGGGAGGTGAATGAGTGAGATAATGTTGACCCCAGCAGAGGAGAAAATCTAGCACTGCCTAAGGTAAATAATGAACTGGCTGTGCCTAGAAGAAGCAGGTGCCTGTACCTGTGCTGTGGAGGGCAATTCGTCCAAGAAACACAGCTTCAGAGGGAACCCATTGAATATGTCCAGGGGAGTGGGGCACTGAAGGGCACCTCCAGTAAAATCCACCTGGTAAGGTGGTAAGAATATGAATTCTTACCATGCAGTCACAGAGCTGAAGTCAATTTGCCATTAACAGAGTTCTCCTGTATTGCTTAAAAGGGTCAGGGTTCTTACCAGGAAAAAATACTGTCCGAATGGAACAGAGGACAAGTTTGGAATAGCTAACAAGGAAGGCAGGAGAGAGCTTAATGAATTTGGGCTTTTTTTTTCCTTGGATTATTGGTTTGGGTTTATTTTAACAGTTGCACACACTAACGGCTACTCTTTGAGAGCTGTACCAGTATCTCAGGAAAGACTTGAACCAGAACTTGCTGTTGGCAGGGGGTTTCTAGTGGCTGTTTTGCTGTGACTGAAGCTCTGCAGCACTAGCTGTATATTTCTGTGTAACTACCTGAACCAGAATTTCCCAAGATATCTTGATTTTTGAAGTATGGGTTTGATCTCTGACTTCAAAAGAGCTGACAGTGTTTTCACAGGCCTAGGTTATAAATGTTTTAAAACTTAGATGCACGCAGCTGATGCTGTCCAGTTCCCGTCGCACCAGTGCAGGAGTGGTTGAGAGCTGGCTCTGAGCTACACGGGGCAGGCAGTTCAAAAACTGAATGAATTCTGCTTTAAAGTTTCTCTTACTTTTCTGGAGAACTGTGTTAGTTTGTCCATATGCTTCTGTGTCATGCCTCCTGGATGAGTGCTTGTGGAAACACTAGTGCAGTTTGGAAAGCATTTTTACTTTATTTCGTAATTCTTTTAGTACCGCTCTGCCTCTGCCACCTGAAGAGGCAAAATGGCAAGAGAAAGTGGTAAAATGTTGTTTACATCAAAACATCAGATACACTTTTTTTCAGTTTGTCCAGTGGTCTGAGGTAAGACTGACAAAATGAATTTCAGTGAAAATGGTAGGGTTTTTTTAGCATGCATGGAGAGAAAAATATATTTATTTTCTTAGAGTATCTGAAACAGCAGAAGATAAAGCATTCCTTTCATCAGGGTGACAAACTTAAGGGTTTTTTACAGCATGGTGTGATCTTAGCTGTTTGAATGTGACTGACCTGTCATGTTTGTGTTCAGCAAACATGCCCTAGCCCTGACCTTGACTACCCCAAATATATTCAGGCTTGAGCACTGACCTATACATAATTTGTTGTGGTCTCACCGTCTGATCAAACTGTAATACATACTAATGTGATCTAAGCTCTGCTTTGTTTTGTGCTCAATATAAAATGTAATGCAATTTATACTGCAGAAAAGGGTTACACATCTTTCCACATTTAGTACCTGTCCTTCATTTCAGTACTTGTATGAGATCACAGGATCTCCACCTGAAGCAAGGAAGCAAACTTGATTATCTGTTATGTAAATGTGTTCTGAATATATGTGTGCGAAAAAAAAAACAACTCTGAAGAGGAAGAATTTTTTAACTTAAATCTTTTATTCCATGTGTAGGTGTTTCAGACTGGTTTCAATGCATGTGCAAATGTGCAAAGATACAAACACCCTTAGAAAGTTCCACCTAAACTTTGTAACAAGCTTTTTCTTGTAATTAGACTAACAGCTGCTTAAGGAAACACTCTGATGCTAAGGCTGTTTTTCCCAGTAATGGGCCCTTGCCGTGTAGGGTTGATGCACATTGCAAATAGACTTGTTTAATAGTGTTTGATAGTTGGTTATTTTGTGGTTGTGTTTTTTTTCTATGTAAGGAAACCAGTTATTTGCAAGTTATTTTTCAAACATAGTGAAGAATGAAATCTGAGCTTTACAAGAAAAACAGCCTTGAGTTTATAACAAGCTTTTATCTTACATAATGATTTGCATAAATAAATTTCCAAGTGTTTTAAGGAGGAAGTATGCAGCCCAGTCTTTTGAGATGCTGAAGCTCAGACTTCTAGATGAATTTTGGTGAGCCCTAGTGCTCTGGAATCCAGTTGGGTGCATTTTTTCTGGACCACACTTCTTTTAACTGGAAAATGGGTTAACCTTCTCTATATGTATGTGTTCTGAAATTATTTCATATTCATACATATCTTTTTAAAGGAAAATACTGTAAAAAAGAAAAAACATGACATGACCCCCTCAATTCTGTTGCTGGTGGCTTGCCTTTTCACTGGTTTCTATAGTTCATATACTTTTTTCCACTACTATTTTCTTTCCTCTTAATTCTGTGTTCCTATTAACTCATTCAGTTTTCCCTATAAGTAATTAAGTTAAAAATCTGGGTTGCATTTGCCTGTGTATGGCTGTGATTGGTTCTGCTTATGTGTTGATCTCTGGGGTTTTCCACTTCTTTTTTTGTTAATTTGTGTAAAATTTGAAATCAGGGCTGCCTTATCTTACAACATGTGTTTGTATATGTCTTCCAGAGTTTTCATATTATGTCCCTTGAGGCTAAGTCTTGATTTAAATTATCTTTGGTGATAGTGCTTCATGCTGTGGCATGCTGCCCTGGCAGTTGTGCCAACAACTGTTCATTTGTAGGTTCATGCTGTGAACTGGACCAGGGAATTTATCTGTGGGGTTTTGGGTTTTTTCCAAGCCAAAACCAAGCAAAAATCACAAAAGTCCCCAGACCAAAACACAGCCCCCCTCTAACCATGGATCCCATCCATCCTCCCCACCAAAGAGCAGCGACGGATTGGTTGGCGTTGGAGGGGAGAGAGTGTTGTAATGCCATGGAAGACAATGTATGCTTAAACCCACAGTGTGCTGGGACTCTGAGGTTATTAATTTAAATAACAATGGGAATATTAATGCTGAGAAGTCCTATTTAACTGTAGCAATTTCATTTCTGATTACCCAGCTGCTCTGGGACTTCAGGAAGAGGTTTGGAGTAACCACAGAGCACAGCACCTCTTCCCTAGTAGGATGCTTTGTTTCTGCTGTTTGGGATGGGGATGGGAGCAAAGGCAGCCTAAAGGCTTGCTGATAATGGAAATAGAGTCTGTCGAAACAAATCCAAGTAGAATGCTAGGACTGGAAATGGGGGAAAAGATACATTTACAGCCAGTGTGGTTTGTAAGAGAGACCAGGTGACATCCTAGTCCATGTGACTGACTCTCAGTTGCCTATGGAAGTATTTAATGTTTTTAAATATTACATCAGCAAAGGCATTGATTGTTCATCGCCAGGAAAAAATGGAAAAAAAAGATAGAATTCTTTGTTTTTACTGAGACTGGAAAAAAAAAAGTCTCTAGATTCTGCTAAAAGAATTTTTTAGGTCATAAATCATTTGGAAGGAATTCTGTATGGATGTCAGGTCAGCACAGCTTTTAGAGAGTGGATCACCTTCAGTAACTTGCATTTGGTTTCTAGGAGTGTATGTGTGTGTTTGTGGGCTAAGATTTCATATTAATTTTTATGATGTAATTACTGTAATAAAACATCTGCAGTGTTACATCTTGTAACTACATACTGTGAATATATTCTCTTGATGAGTTTTTTTGGGAAAGAGGAGTCTTTAAGGTTATTGCTAGGCCTTCTTACACTTGTTTGCTTTGAAATATTTGAAAATGTCATTGTCCTGGCCTAATAATACAATTAAGACTTTTGTCAAACAGTGTGATTTGTGGAAAAAGCTTAGTCTAGAACAAGGAGGGGGCAAGGGTCATCAGGAAAAAATATAGGTAGCTTACAGCATTGAAACGTATTTACAGTTTCTATCTTCAATTTTCTTTAGGATGTTTGCTAGATTCCCAGATAACGCTTCTATTTTTACCTGTGAGTGCTGGCTCTGCAGAGATTTGTGAGCTCTTCTGACATAACCCCGCTGAATTCCTGCCTGTATAGCAGCCAGGTGCTGGTTTTCTGGTTTCCAATTTCTTTCGCTCTTTCTGTTCCTATTCAGCCCACAAACAGGGAAAAAAATGCCCCACCCTGCTGACTCATTGTGCCCAGAGCACTCCCTATATTCCTGAAATAGGATTCATATCTGAGGCAGTTTGAACAACTCAACAGGGATGTATCTGCTTCTCTTCTGCCAAACCTCTTTTTTAAAATAGCTGGTTTCTTCTCTTAGGCCTGTGAATCTTGTCTATGTGCTCTGCCAGGCCTCAGTTCCAAGGTGATTTCCTTATCTCGTATTCATTTAAAGGGCTTTTGCAGCAAATACAGCTGTTGTAGAAACCAACTGCTATGTAGAATAATCCTTTTAACAGGTTTATTCTGATACTCTATTGGGTATTTAAGTGGATTTAACTGCATTGTTTAATATGTCCTTGAAGATGGTTCCAAATGAAACCTTGTGCCGTCAAATTCTGTCATATCTCTGTATGCATACCAAGTGTACCTGGGAGATGTCAGGCAGTGCCATGGGCAATGTGGAGGGGTTGCTATTTATAAGGGAAAACAAGGAGTAGCAAACCACTTACGCTGTTTACCATTGTGCTGTCTACAACTTGGTCTCTCAGACAATACTCAGAAAGTCTAGTCGCTCTGCAAGGACTCGGAAGTTATTTCCCTTTTACATGGGCAACCATGGGGTTTTTGCCTGTTCTTTTCCACCTTACACAGTATGCAGCTGTCTAGTGCCTCACTCCAGGGGCAGCTGTGCTAAGGTATGTATCCCTTTAGCTTCTTTTGCTTTGGGATCAAAGGGCTGTGTGAAGGCAGATGTCAATTATTAATTCCTGGTTTTAAAAATACACAAAGTAACACACTTTTTCTCTTTGATTGAAGTAAACAGCAGTCTACTTCCCGTCAGCATACTCTGCAGCCCTGCTGTAAAGTCTCAGGTTTTGAGTTCTTGCAAGCAAGTGCATCCTGGAAAGGGCTGTATTTGGCAGTGAAATAGTCAGTAAAATGCCTGGAAAAGAACATTACAACCTTGAGCACAGCCCTTTGGAATGTAGCAGGTTCCTGATAAGGCAAAAATTGGGTGGGTGAATGTTTTTTCAGAGAAGCAGTCCTGTAGGAAGGAATAGTTTTTAAGATGTTGGGAGTCTTGTCTTGAAAACATCTTGGGTTTTAGCTATATTGAAATATAGTTTTAATTATATTAAAGTCTGTGTGAAACTACTGTGAGTAGGGTCAGTTACTTTTAAAATGATAACTTGTTCTAACACTACAAACTACAGGTTTGGGTATTGGCATTAAAAAAATGCATATAAGGATCTTGTATCTGCCTAGGGATTGGGGAGGAGAAAACTCATTCTAGCATTTTCTGCACAAAAGAGAAAGAATACACACTCTTAAAACTGGATTTTTCTTTCCATATCTTGTCTTGCACTATTGTAATGATACAGGCTTATCTGCTCTTGAGGTCTGCCGGTGTTTTGGAAACATGGCCGAGTTCAACAACCAATAGACTGTTCTGCCAGGGAGACTGAGGCTCTGGTAATTCCAAATAAAGTGTCCAAGATCATCTACAGATGATAGGTCTGAGATCTCAACCCTGAATTTTTGTTCTTAGTTCTAAAATTTAACCTCTAAGTACGTCTCACCTGTGAAGTGAGGTGAGAACATCGATGCTAAATAAGCTTTATCCGGGTTCATCTCTGTCTGTGGTGGTTAGAGATGTAAGATTTAACCTCTGCTGTTTTCACCTGTCCTGCTAGAGCTCACAGTGGACAGGGCCTAAAGGGAAAAGCTAGTTAAATCCATGTAACCACTTTGTCTTTTCATTATTACTGACTTTTTCTTGGCCATTCCACAGTTACTTGAATGATAAAGAGCCATAGTGGTGACCACAGCTTCTTTCATGTAACCAACCAACCAGCTATTTTTTAATTACTAATGCATGTAAATGGACTGAAGCTATAAAGTAGCTTGTGTCTCATTACCAGACTCCTTACAAGGAAGCTCTTCTGTCTTTGTCTTTCTCTCCAAACTGTGCACCTAGCACAGTAGACTCCAGGGGTTTGACTTCTGTTCGCTTACTGCAGTGCAAGCAACACTTCTTTTGCCCATAACTGTTAACTGAATGATACTTTGCAATGCAGAAATAACGTGGTAGGAGAATATTTCAGGGAAGGCCAGTCTATTCTCCCCCTGAGTTTGCTTAAGTAATCAACCTAGGCTCTAGCTAGCAACAACAAAGGAGACAGGAATTAAAAAAAGTCCAGTTTTCCTGTGCTACAGGATTGACTTCTAGACTAACCGGCTTTTCTTATTTACATTTTTCCAAAGGCAGATCTGTATGTTGGATTTTTGGGGGGGGAGTGGGTTGATGTTTGATTTGTTGAGGTTTTCTTTGGTGTGTTGTTTGGTTTTTAACTGCTTGGAAATGTGCATTTACAGAAAAGGTCGTTTGTGTTTCAGATTGACTTACTAACCAGTAAGTACCTGCCAACCAGTATTACCCCTAAATTTTAAAGCCTTCCAGGTAGGTCTCATTAACATTCTCTTGCAAGATCAGTGAGAGAAGGTGGCTACTTAACAAAGGAGTGCAACTGTATTGTGACTGATATACTAGTGAAGCCTGGAAGCTTTCAGTATCTTCATTGCAGCAGCTTTGCTCAGGTTTTCATTGTCTGGTGGTCTATTTATACTCTTTGTACCTGTTTTGTTTTGTTTTTCCTATTATCATTATTTTCAAAGCTTCTTTACTGGGCACTTTGCTTGTTTTACCTCTTAAGGAGAAATTTAAAATCTTAAGTTGCTAATGCTCTGAATCAGCAACTCCCTAAAGCAGTCATTGTAGTGAGTCTGTTTACACTACTATCAAGAAATAAGGTGATAGTGTTCAAAGGAAAAAGCAATATCCAGCCATCAGGGAACTTACCATCTGAGTAGAACAGTCCCTACACAGCTCTGTTGACTTTCTTGTGAGTAACCCTGTGGTGTGAACCCACCCCCCCCCGTGTATATATCACCTGTTACTCATCATAGGCTTTTAATCATCAGAGTACACTCTACACAGGCATCAGTGTGATGGACTTATACAGTGGCATTGTTTATTAGAGGACCAGACTCCTAATTTGAACTAGTGTTGGTAGGATTCTTGCCCTTCCTAATGTGCTGGAAGGGAGAACTTGATTTCTGCATTGGTAAATTGCTTTTTACCTTCAGGGTTATTCTCCCTTTTGCCCATCTGTGCAATCTGAGCTGTCAGGGAGGGAGTTTAGGAACTTCTGATCCCTTGCTGTCATTTTGGTAGATTTTTTTTTTTTTTTTTTTTCTCAACCACTGAGATGTGTTCATTTTTGCAGACTCATGATGTGATATTACTTCTGCCCTGTGCCTGAGAGCAGAAATGTATCTTCCTCAGAAGTGGCTGCAGTTATTTCAGATGCTGACTTCCCTCTCTTGACAGTTTTTGACTGTGGGGTTTTTCTCACTTCTTAGTGCCCTTTACCATTGCAGTCTCTCCTGCCTGTACCTACCGTCCGTGGTTCAGTTTCCCATGTGTTTCATTTCCTCTTTGGTGTCCAACTTTCTATCCTGAGCCTAATTAAACCTTAATTGCTGTCTGATACCTGGGTAAGAATCCTTCCTGTGTATGTTTGCTGCTGCTGTGTGAACCCGCACTCGCTCGTTAGCCTTATAATTGAGCCATACCCTCAGCTGTCATCAAAAACCAAATGCATTTAATTTCTGAGTCTTTGCATCCCTGTCTCAACGTTTTGCTTTTTAGTCTTTCCTGTCCCTCCATCGGCTCCTAGTACAATGCATTGCCACCTTTGGGGCAGTCCTGCAATGGGACTGGGAGGGAAGAGCATGGGAAGGTTGCTACTGGAGCAGCAGCCTTGGGGAAGCTGTTCAGTGTGTGAATAGGAGCCTGTGAACTGTTGGAGGGGGCTAATGAACTTGGTGTGGGTGCTTCCAGCTCTTCTGCTGGAATGGTTATTGTTCATCCTTCAGAGATAGCAGATGTGTTTGAGAGTCTCAGGTGACTGATGGGAGTTGTGCTACATTGAAGAACATAGGAAGGGAGAGCAAATAGGCCAAGGTACCTGAAAAGGTGTTAAAACAGTAAAATTGCCCTTCATCTACTCCAAGCCTATTGTTCTGTTACCCTCAACCTTTGATACCCTGTGTGTTTATTGTCCCTGGGGGTCACTGTACTTCCGGTAAGTTGCAGAAGAGCTGCAGTTGTACTGAGTAGCGGTGTAGTTGTAGCAACTATAGTGCCTCTGCTTTACTCAGTGAGTACAACCTTCAGCAAGGTTTGTTGAGACTGCTGTCAGGGAATGTATAAGCAAAGGCTTAAGGAAAGGGCTGTAGATCTGTGATTACATCCTTCTAAATTGTTGCCAAGATGTTGGGTTTTTTTAACTCTCTTTTTTTTCCCCAAACACATAAACCATTCCTAGTTAAAAGGTACAGGCAAGGGCTTTCTAGAGCAAGTTGTTCGTGATCCGAAATGGACCAGCCAGAGGGAGGGTAAGCAGCTGTCAGAAACCAGGATGAATAGGGTTGCCTCTCTGGTCCATTCTGAAATGTGTGACCTGTCAGAGCTGTCAGATTCTGGGTATATGCTGGAGAATAAGCCATATTTACCTAACATCTTGGAGGGTGTGTGAGAGAGAGGTGAGGTTGAGGGAGGAAGAGGTGACATTTAATCCCTTGCTTGCTGCACTGTAAAGGTTTGCTTTGTGTCAGTCTGCTCCCCTGCACTTCCCTCCTCTTTAATGGCTGTGATGAATGACAAATGGAGGCAGAGCAGTGAAAACAGGAAACATAATCCCTCAAAAATAACTGGTGGGAAAGGGAGGGAAGAAACTGTAAATAAAGGAACTCCTGCTTTCATGGGGCAGCCCCACAGAGCTGCTAGTGGCTTGTCAAGGAGAGGAGCTGCTATTCTCTGAGGTTACCAGGGGGTCATCTTGAACTCCTGGTAGGGAAGGAAAAGCCTAAAAGCAGGGAAGCTGTGGTCTGCTCTCTGTTGTTTTTGTTGTTTGGTTTGGTTTTGCTTCTTTTTTTAAAGGAGATTTAGAACCACTTGTCTTGCCTTGACCACAGTATGAGTTTGAGATGGGATGTCATTTATATTCCCATATTACTTACAGGCTGCAAAGGCCCTCGATTTTCTTTGGCTGTGAGAAGTGAGCATTGCTTCTGTAGTGTCAGTTATATCAGAGCAGAAGGGGTGGAGGAGAGACACTGCATTAGCTATGTCTGCATTAGCTGTATCTGCATAGGGAGAGAGTCATTTCGAGCAGTTAGGGGCTGCTCAGCAGGAGTTGTTTTGCCTCAGACCACTCTTCTCACTTACTACCTCTGGACCCTGCTTATTGATTGCTGCTACATAAAAGGGGGTGAGGGATTCACAGTTCTGTTACACATCAGCAGAGATACTGGGGAGTGGATGGAAGGAGTTATGATGGACACAACAAAAGCCTCTTTGCCTGTGGAGCATTTTAGGAAGCATTACATTGCTGGTTGTCAAGATTGAAGGCTCAAGGTTACCACAAAACTTGATAAAGGATGCCAGATAGAAATATCCTACCAGTTCTTGTGGTTTATCTTGTAATTCTTTTCATGCCATAGCTTTCAGTAGATGTTGGATGAGGTGTCTTCAGTAGGAAATTCCTGGGGTTGAATGAAAATGAAGAGCTGGAAAGGGGAATCTCTAGACTCCTTTTATGTGTTCTGTGAATAGCAGGTGCTTAGATGAGTAGCTGTTGGTGCAGTGAAGCCTACTTACCTAGAACTCATAAACAAAGTTCTTCTAAAGCATGCTTCCTTCCAGCCTTCCTCCACTCCTGTCTACAGATCATCTTCCTGGGGACAATCAAAGGCAATTTTATCTTCTGACTGCACAGAGTTCTGTTTACTGTAATACAAGAAAGCCTGACTTGAATCAGGCTCCCCTTAGTATGGCTCGGTACGGTGGAAGAGGGGGAACATGCTTTGCCTCTTTGCACTTCCACCAGCTTCTCATGGAAGATGAAGCTGGTGATTTCCTTGGTAAATGGGTTTGAACTTTACTTAACACAACTGGAGACCAAATCCCTGCCAGAACTGCCTGTGGGTGTGTCTGAGCTGCGTCCCAGGGCAGCTTTCTTCACGAGGAACAGCCAACAGCACTGCAGAGCTGTTTACTTCTTTCAGTTAACTTTGGTTTGGATGCCTTTCCTGAAGCACTCTGGGCATGGCCTTGGTAGTTTTGTTTTGGTTTGGTTTGAAATTTGTATGGTTAAGGGAGCTCCAGCAGCGGCATGATATCTCCCCTGTAATATCTAGAGGGAGAAAATGTTACATGGGTCAGTACTCTGAGCCTTTTGTTCCAAAGTGGAGCCCATGTTAATGGCAGAAGTGTTCCCATGCCTGTGTGCATGGACAGCTAGGTGAAGTTTGGTGAGTGGTTGTGTGGCAAGTGGCAGGGACTGGGATCCTGCAGGGTCTGGGCTCAATAAAGTGATACAGGAAGAAAAGTTGGATGACTTGGCTGTTTATTCCCTGTTTTTCTGTGACTTCTGTTTGTAAAGTATGGATCTATAGTTGTGTTTATTTAACTGTAATTAAGTCAATGTTAGGGAAATTTACCTGTGTATATTTTTAGGGAGTTTAAACCTATTTCAGCCACAATTTTATGAATATTGTAAGAGTTTGAGAAATACCATTTGTGGCTCTTGCACTCTGGCCTTGTATGCAGCTCTGCTTCTGTTCTTGACTTAGAGTGCTGCTGCTTATGTATTTGCCCCATCTAACCCCTGTTAATCCAAGAGTTTAGTGCACAAGCTCGTGCTGCCTGGCCTGCCTCTTATATTTACAAAGGTACATGCAGAAAACAGCTGGTAGACCAGCTGACAGCAGCTAAAACCAGAGGGTGCTGTCAAAGCTGAGCTGTTGTTCATTACCTGAGTTGTGCTGTAGAGTGTAACTCTGTACTTGGCTTGAAAACTGCAGGATGGGCCAGTGACTGAGAGGAGTGTGGTATGTCTGTGTTTTGAGTTGCACTGCTGGCTGGAGTTTTAGAGGGATAGTGATTGTTTAGCTAGAGGAACACAGACAACCAGAGGAAGGTACAGAAAGGCCTTTAAAAGGGAGCACACATTCATGTTACCACTGAATGTGATAAATCCTATCTAACCACGTTCTGTCGCTTCTCCTGTTGTCCCTCCCCAGGTTACTATACTAGTTTTGCTTACCATTTTCTCTCACATTTTAAGGACTGACCTTGGAAGACTTTGCTCTGGGGAAAACTAGCTTCACTGGCCACTTAGATTCACTTGCTGCTGCCACCACCATCCCAACTCGCTGCGTTCTGTTCCAGCAGGAGTCTGCTGAGAACTTTCACCTTTCAGCTGCTGCTCCCCTTCTGTGGCTTTTTAGCTTGCCACTTGTTCTGATCCACCTGTTCCTGGGCCATAGCAGCCTGTTGCACACCCCATGGTAGTGTCTGCTTGCTGTCTGCCTGGCTGTGGGGCAGGACTGAGACCCTCCAGCAGTGTGCTGATGCCTGCATCGTGTTCCATGGCACTTTTGGTTTGTTTCGGTCCTTGGTCACCTGCATCTCACCAAAGCCTGCCTGGTGGAAGCTCTGGGTTACTTTGGCTGACTAAGATACTTTCTCAGACAGGCTTTTCTCCTCTTATCCCAGAAAGGCTGCAGGCAAGCAAGGTTGTGCTGTGCTTCATTTGTTCTTTTTTTAAATTCTTAAGCCTTAGGTGAACTTGGAATTTCCCCAACATTAAAAATTAGCCCTCAGAATAAATAGCTGCAAGCTGAAAGGAAGGAGAGGACGTCAGAACATGGGCATCTGTGTACTTGTTCCATTGCCTCCCCCGTTTGCTTGAGTCCTTTTTTCCATGCTTGGTGATGCTCTCCCCTGGGTGTGTTAGGGAGAGAACACCCTTCTCCCAGCCCCCACACCTCTCCCCTGCAGCTGCCAAATGAGAGGCACAAAAGATATCTGTCTGCTGGCTTCGTGGGCACAGCTGATGGCTCAGCAGTGCTTTAGAAACTTATGCTCTGCTACAGGTGCTGGGAAGGGGAGGGAGTGGAGGGGAGCAGCAGGGATGAACATTCTAGTGCTTTTTTTCTTGGGGAATAGGGGAAATTTTTGAATTTTTATCTGTTGCAGTGAGGAGCAACAGGAAGGGTTCCTCCTGCCATGTACACACTGTGAATCCCAGCCCTTTTCTCCCAGTGTTGCAAGATGGCATTTCCTCTGCCATCTATGCAGATCTGTTTGTGAAAGAACTGTAGGTTGATTTTAGAGTACAAGTGCCTTTGTTAAGGTTGTTGTGAATGTCTGGAGCAAGGCTTATTTCTTTTTTAAGTGGAGGATTTGGGGGTCTGGCTTGCTTTTCAGAAGTTCTGTGCTTCGTCTCAGTGGTACTCTGGACTTGAAAATATTCATCCCCTTCAAAGGGATTGAGTAAAGGTAGTTCTGAGCCTTTCATAAGAAACCTACCCTAGAAATACATGTATTTTTAATTGCATATTCTGAACGACAATACTGACTTCTGCTACACAAGGAAGTCTATTTCTTTCTAGACAGAATATGTCTTGAAGGCTGCAAGTTCAGCTCTGATGAACAGCCACTTGGATCAGTTTGGAATCTGTTGTAAACGAGAGTGTCCAGGCAGATTTTGTTCTTCCATATTTGTTTAGATAGGGAGGGCTGGCAGGTGGTGAGAAGAAGCAGAGAGGAGTATGGAAGACAGAATACTAGTTGTGATTGTGATATGGATGCAACAATCATCAAGGAGCGATTGTCTTTGATAATAGAAGGACTTTCTGTCTATAGTCCTTGTGTTTAGGTACTGCAGAGAGTGTGCTCTCTCCAGTCACAAAGGAGTAAGCTGAGTGAGGACAGTGTGAAGCGTGAGAGGATTTTCTCATTTTAAGAAGAAAATTGTCACCTTATTACATGAATATAGTTTGGTTTTATAAAGCTTGAGAAAATGACTGCTTGGAGAGACATCAGTTGAAAGCTGTGAAGATGAAATAAAACTCAAATTTTCTTTTGTTGCTTTTGGTTTTGCTGATAAGCTCCTTGCTTTATCTGCCCAGAAATTGCTGAACAACAGGAGCAGAGTGATGGCTGGCTGTCCTCAGACTCACAGTCAATTCTGTAACTTGCAGGTATGAAGTCAGTGCCACTCAAGATGATACTTAGTATCTGCTAGCACAGTTTCTGGTTTTAGTCTAGTTTTGTTTCTATCTCCCTGGTTCTTGCATGGGCTTGTTTTTTTTCCTTTGGTTCAGTGATAACCACACCCAGAGTTGCAGTCCCAGCACGCTTTGCGTTCCTAGTTCTTTAACTGCTGAAATACTAGCCAGGAAGTGCCAATAAATTTGTTTGGGGCAGTATGTTCTTTCTGCATGAGTTTGAAGTACCTAGGAATGTACTAGAACCTCAAAAATCTTAATGTGTCATGGACCCCTGTGAAATCCTGAAAAAGAAGGTTCTTCTGCCTGGCATATCTGAAGCATTGTGTGGGTGAAATTCAGTGATTTAGGAAAGGCTGCTTGTACCAACTCCTAAAGCCTGTTCATATTTCACATGTTGATTTGTGCATGTGAACATAATGGAAATAAGCTTTCTTTTTTTTTTTTTCTCAAAAGAGGTTGGTCTTCAGAGCATGACACCATTTACTTAAGTCTGATTCCAGAATATTTTAAAGCTGAATTGTTAAAACTGAATCAGTATGTTCCTTTAAGATGATGGCTAATTAGAGACACCCTTTTCATGGGAGACTGTCCTCTTTTGGCTGCAAAGCTGGATTTATAGATGGAAATTAATGAACAGCTCGATAGAATATCTGTGCATTTTGGTTTACTTTTCTGTAGAATGTCTTTGACAGTCTGATCTTGCAGTTTAATCTAAGTCAGGCTTCATACTGAAGCTGAGAACTGGTATGAGACAAGGGTGATTTATTAAATGAATTGACTTTGGGAAGGCCTCAGTAACACGGTTTGTCTCTGAGCAAGCTGCCAGACTGCATGTGCTGGTGCAGTGGTGATGTTCCCCCCGTGCGATCCAACTGGACTGGCAAGATGTGATCTCTTCTGCTGGGAGCCTCTCCTTCCTGCCTTTTGGTGTCCACTCCTCTCTGGGAATGCAGTTCTGCTGTGGGTCAAAACTAAGGCTGTAGAAATACCCACATAATTTCTTCATTCAACATGTCAGAGAAGCAACATATAAAGCATGTAATGTCACCAGTTTTTTCCTGTAGTGATTTGTCATCCGTGAATATGCACAGACCTGTCATCAGGCAGGTTCTTCATCTGAACTGGCATCCATCCTTTTTTGGTCTGTGTTGCCTCTGGGGTAATCATTTTCAGAACCATCTCTTTGCTGCCCTCTCACTTCACAGATGTCTACTTAGACTCGTAGCTTGTCCATTGTCCCTTCAGCTTGATGCCCTTGCTGTCACTGTAAGGTGATGTAGAGGGAAAGAGGTTTTAATCACTGCAGTAATGCTCAGGCAGCCGGTTCTTCTGGTGGGGAAAAACTGCTTCATATTCTCCAGGAGGAAATTCTTAAGAATTTTGTTGAATAGCTGTGTTATGACTGCAGCCATAAGAAGCTATAATTGCAGACAAATGCATGTACAAATTGGTGGCTGACACTATTTTTATGCATGCATAATGTTCTTATCTGTGTTCTTTTGGGTAGCTGCTGCAGTCTGGTCTTACTTGCTCTACTGTAGCAATGTGGAGAGGCTCCTTCTCTAGGAAAGCTGGTTTTACAATGTTCTGAAAGCAAGACAGATACACTCATTTACATATGCTATAAAAGATGTAGTTCTAATGTTACATTTTGCTGTGCACATGTTATCAGATGTTTTCAATGCCTTGCAGGGTGTGTTTATTTATTTAGGTATCACAATTCACAAAATATTTTGTGGTTCAGCATCAAGGCCTTTTTTTCCTCACTTCTGTGCAGTGCATAAAGTGTGAGTTCCTTCGAAACTCTTGTTTCAGGAAGTAAAACCACCTGATTCATTGACACGCTGATGTTCCGCATCCAGTGTTGTCCATGTGCATATAAGGTAAATTTGTTTGCTCAGTCAGCATGAGAGCACTGATCCTGTAAGTCTGTGGCACTGCATAACTTTTGCCTACTGCTGAGTGTGAAAGACTTGTGTGGACCTGGAGCATCACATCTTCCTCTACAACTACCCATGAGAATGTTAATATGAAGGTGGGAGTTATCCTTACTCTGGGCAGTGCCTGTGCAAGGGCTAACGTACGCCTGCTCTTCTAGAGGCAGCATAAGGAGGCAAGGACTTCTGCAGAGCTTTGTGCAGGCCCTGATTTCCCTAAATATTTAATTGCATAGTGTAGGTTACCCACTGATGTGTGTGTGGTGTGGTCGTCCTTATCTGCATATGCTGCACAGAGTGTACTGCTTGTATAGCCCCTGAGCATACTGTGTAACTTGTCAAATCTAAACCAGTTCTCAATGGCTTGCCTCAGGGTTACTCCTTTTCCTCACTGAGGGGTACTTTCCTGCTTGTTTTAAATACAAGTGTTTCTTCATTCCATTTAAAATAAAATACTGTATCAGTTTTCCTTTCTAAATTGACAGGCAGTCTTCTAGCACACTGCTGGGAGGCACTGATTAGACAAAATATTTGGATTTGCTTATCTACGTGCTTTATTTTACAGAAACGTTATAAAGAATCAAAGTAGGTCAGATGATCTGCAGATCCTAGCTGTGCCTGCTTGCACATAATGAGAGCATCTTGCTTTGTGTGTTTGTGTTTCTGGAGGAGTGGTTTTGTTGTGTTTTAAATTGGATTATTTTGCAAATTACTTTCTTGTCTCTTAAGGAACACATGCTTGGAAGCACCGGAGTATTTGACTTTTTAGTGTTTCTTCTAGTGTTTTTAGTGTTTCTTCTAACCATACGTTCTGACATGTAGTCCCACTGGCTTCAGTTAAAAGAACTTTCTCAAATGAATTGCAAGAATCTTTTTTTAGTAACAGTCTCTTTCATGTTTTTCATCCTGGCCCACGAATAGATCAAACTTTTTACTGAGGAAAGAAAAATGTTTCTGAGGAAGAGACCAGACCTGTAAATTCTTAAGCCTGCAGTAAATATTTCAGTGCATTATGTGTAGGGATCACCTCAGGAGTTCAGATTAGAAATGTCTCTGAAATGTAGACTGTCTGCTGAAAATCATTGTTGACAAGCATCCACATAGGACTTGATTTAGCAGGAGAAACCAGCTTGGAAGTGGTAGAAAACCCACATAAAGTACTAGGCAGCATTTTGATGAACAGAGCACGTTCTTCCAGTGCAGAAACATTGTCTCAGCTGGTTGACTAAGAATTTCCAAATGTTTGATAGTACTGACTTGTTCTCTCACATCTCATTTCTGAGACCCTATTTAATCTGAAGTCTCAAGCCAGAGCTCCAGTTTTCTAATGGCAGTTGCCCTGCTGATCACTGTCTTTAGGAATGTAGTAACAATTTAAAAACATTGAAGAATGCAGCACATGAACAGAAATGAGAAGAACAGTTGCTGAAATTGGTTTAGGAATTCAGTTAATCTGCTTGTATATTTCTCAAAATGCTGTCTTTTTTTATTCCAGGGGGCAAGCTTTTCTCCAGCAATTCTGTCTGTGGGATGACATGGGTACAAGATATATTAAAAAAGCAAATGTTAAAAGCGCATCTCTTCCATTGTGTCTTGAGAGGGTAAGAAATGAAGTCTTCCCACTGCCATGCTGTCAGGCGTACTGTTTCTCTGCCTATGGGCAGCAGCATATGCAGTTGAGATACACCAAATAACTTTTCACACACCCTTCTTAAATCATACCATTGTATTTTGGGACAAAATAAAAGGCAGGACTTCGAAATTTCCTGGCATTTGTTGAAGTACTAGAACTACAGTAGATTTTTAAATCCTTCCCCTTTTCTTTTTCACTCAGCCCCCTCTGACACTTTTGAAGGTTGCTACCTCTGCCTCCCTGCAAAGGATGAGATGGCAACACTTCCACATCTGTTAGATCTGTGGTCTTCTAATTCCTTTCTGTTAAAAGGAGTTAATGTGGGTAAAGGCTGGCTTAAAAAGCTTTGCCAGTATGTGTTGCTCTCCAGAGAATGGTTATGCACATCAGCTGTTTGCTCTCAGTTTTGCTAGGGAGGAGAACTAATTTTCTTTCCTGTGGAATTATAAAATTCAGTTACTTCCTGAGCCTAAAATAACATGCCCAGTTGCTTAAACCTTGTCAGCAAGCTGAGTCTTTCTGAAGAAGCATTTTTTTTTATTGCACTTCTCAACCTGTCAGGTTTTCAGATGTTCCTTGCTCGTGTTCTGCTGGAAGAGACCAGGTGGAAAATAATAGAACTCCTGTACTTATCTGTGCTCAGCACTGA
Organism: Actenoides hombroni; assembly: GCA_024336885.1. Classification (NCBI taxonomy): domain Eukaryota; kingdom Metazoa; phylum Chordata; class Aves; order Coraciiformes; family Alcedinidae; genus Actenoides; species Actenoides hombroni. The sequence continues at coordinate 3,244,968 of WUAM01000275.1, forward strand.
CTGAAAGGGAGGGCTTATCTATCCTCCCCATGTGTCCTAGAGGAAGCCAGTCTGAAGCGGTGAATCCCAGTTCTTAACAACAGGAAAACCCAGAATTTGACTTAAAGGGGATGATTGACTGGAGAAAACAGAAAAAGACACCAAATAATTGGGATTGGTGTCAAGTGGCTGAAGCTATATTTGTGGCTTGCCGAGGTACCGCGGTACCCATCTGCCTTCCCGCTGCAAATACAGAGCAGTGGAAACTACTCGGGCTGAACCACCAGTCTGGTCATAGGTGCTGGAGGTCAGAGCAGCATCCTACAGATTTATTTTTACTTGCTGTAATGTCATTCTGTAGAAGCATGCTTAGCAGATTTCAGCTCAGTGTAGACAGACTACAGATTGGCTTTATACAGCCTGTGTGTGTGAGTGGAGGGATGGTGGTGGGATGTATACAGGAGGTGGCTTCATTTTTGTCTTTGTTAAGCTTCCTCATGTTGTGACACCTTGACAGTGGATGTAATGTTGTATTCCAGTGCATGATTTTAAGAGAAGTGGAGGATGTGAGAGGGATGCCCTTACATAACCTTCCTACCTGTAAGCTCTCAAAATAATAATGCATAAGTGTTCAAGATCATGCAGAGTCTGTTACCTTATAAGCTGGTCCAAAGACTAGCTGCTAGGACAGGCATCCACCAAATCACAGCTGAAGGCAGTGTGTAGGAGTGAAAACTGTAAACATTATGAATTTGTGACTGATGCAGTTTTTTTTCCATGCAAGCTTTGATTAAAGGATTGGTAGTAGGAAAAGTAAAAGAGCAGTAAAGGATGGCATCCAGAAGACTGCAAAACAGTGCATTGTAGCTTGGTGGTGGTCATAGAATCATAGAATGGTTCAGATTGGAAGGGACCTTAAGGATTATCTGATTCCAACCCTGCTGCCATGGGCAGGGACACTACATCATGATGAGGATATACGTAACATTTTGGGGGGCTTGGATTTATGTGATTCTGAAATTCCCCTGTTGTGTGTGGTGGTGTGTTTTGTGTGTTTCTATAGTAACTTAAAGGTGTCTTAATTTTCCTTGCCTCAGAAAGCTGTTCTTGAATGATGCTTTGGAATTTCTCCTCTTTGAATAATTGAATAATTCAGACCATAGCTATATAGACTAACCTAATTCCTCTCCAAACCCTCTCTGATTGACTTGTGTATGTACTTACTGGCAAGTGGCTAGCCTTAGAAAAGTTGAGTTAATGTTACCTGTAATAACTTACTTGCCCAAAAATCTCCAAATATTTTTTTTTAACTTTAAAGTTCCAAGTATAAGTAGATATTATCTCAGTTTAAAAATGGAGGAAATCAAGGCATTGTTGGATACTAATCTGGTTCTTCCTAGAGTCTAATCATTCACTTGCAGAACTAAACATCCTGATCTCCTTCATTGTTTTTCTGTCATGTCCCAGTAGTAATGGGTAAAATAACTGATTTAGCATATCTGTACATTTTGGAAAGTTAAAAAGTATTGGAAAAACTTGGGTGTTGGACAGACAGCCGCATTTCTAAAACACTGGGGCTCATCCCCAGTGCATAAAAGGAATTTCTGTCCCAGATGGCTAAACACAAAGGGATTGGATATACAGCAGGATTCTGTGCCTTGTACTGTCTTAGTAACCATGGTGCAAGACTGTCAAACCTTGCAAAAGAGTTTCATAGACACTTTTCCAGTGATTGCTGTGAATCACTGACTCTCTTGTTATATATATTTTATTTTTTTTTTACTTTTAGTAGGACTTTGTACATATGCAAGATACAGAGAATTACAAATTCATTGTGCTACTTCTCATGCCCAAGTGATACTGGAAGTAGTGATAGGTTTTGCCAGTTCCCAGAGCAGTCTAATTGTGTTCAGAGAGCTATAATGTTATAAGCAATTGAATTTAAGTTACTGGAATACTCCTAATTTCCAGCAGTCCTGGAGGCGTGGAAAGTGCTTTCTGCCTTGGATTTCCTGCATGCCAGGACTTCCTTTCTCCAGCTGTCATTCTTGGAGAAGCTACCTTCTCTTTGCCATCCTGTCTCTTTGGATTGAGTTCTCTGTTTGTCACCAGCTCTTCTACTGTTACTTTTTTCCCCAATTCAAATTTGTGTTCCTATCCTTCCAGGCAGAAGCATACCTAAATTAAAATTCAGTCCTCCTCATTTTCAACTGTAGCTCACCCAATGAAAGGCCATTTCCTTGTAAGTGAGTTTTATTTTTTGTAGTGGAATTTTGATATAATTCTTCTGTTACTGGGATCATCCATTAACTACTGCCAGGAGAGGCATTAACTCACATGCATGTATAATCTATTACACAGCTGACATTAAATGTGTTCCCCATGTAAGGAGGAAAAATATTTCAATTCCTCTAAATGCAGTAAAAAATCTCTATAGCTAGGAATTCCTGACCCTGTGGATGGAATACTGAAGGAGCATTAAGAAATTATTGGGATTGTTTCCTTGTGCAGAAAAACAGTTGTTTGATGGGTTTCCTCTTAAGGCAACTGCTGTTTTATAACTTCTATTTCAAGCCTTTTCTTCAGTCTCTTACATTTCTTATGTACAGTATTGCAGGATGTCTGTGCTCCATTTCTTGCAAGTAATGATATCCCCAAAAATACCACTTCTTTTTCCACGTGAGATGTCTTTTCATCAGGGTGTGAGAGCCTTGCTCTGAAGGATCGCTCTCATGGGCTCTGCTATTTAAAGAATGGAAGAGGTTTTGTGTATAATAGTTCTCATATCCAGCATGAGAATGGAGGGAAGACTAGTACTGGGAATAGGGAAATAGGTTTGACTAGACCTGTTGTTCTGTTGTAAGTAATTAAGTATATAATAAGTAGCTGCAGTAGTGGATTATGCTGGTTTTCTGTTACACATGGTGTAACTAAATGGTAACCTGTTATCATTTTAAGAAACGAATCAGGAGGGGCTTGTCAAAGGTGGTTCCATCCTTCCCTTTTATTGAGCTTAGTAACCATGAGCAGTGGAGAGAGAGAGAGATTTAAAATACCCAACAACTAAATGGGGAGCAAATCCTGACATAAAGGCTTCTATTCATGGCTTCTTCCCCACCCTTCTCACTTCCCTTAAATATATATTTTATACAGAGCATTTGGGCCTATTAGTTGAGCTGGTTTTGGTAGGTTCAAAATGGGAACGTGGTGTTTTGAGGCTAGGCACTAAACCACAAAACTAGCTGAGCTGATTGCATGGTGCCTAAAGCTTTCTGGCAGATGATGCAGCCTTGGCCTTCCATTGTTTGCAGGCCTCCAGATGTGGAGGGCTGTGTACATGACCCACACTGTTGTATTCTTGGGTTCTCAGTAATGTATGGACAGCATTCAGTAGGAAAAGTGGATGATTAACAGAATTCAAATGAGGTGAGGATCTTTAGTGGATGTGTATTTTTTCTGAGAGGTGGGTTTTAACACCTGTCTTTTGAACACACAGACTTTCTTAGTACCTGCTAGTCTACGTCTCTCCACAGTCCCCTCTGTAAGGCACAGCATGATATCCTGTGCTCCAGTGTGCCAGTAGGATCTGCTGGTTGTCTGCACACACCTGGTGAAAAATATCCTTGATCAGTAATATCCTCATGAAACTGGTTCATGGGATGCCAACACATGTGATGGTCTCTGCTAAACACTGGTTCTACTTGTGCCATTTGCATGCCCTGCAGTAAAGGAGAGGGGCCTGAGCTCCTGTGTTTAATGGGTGCTCTGGGGTTAAGCACCATTTGGTGCACTGCTAGGAGCTGTAGAGTTAATACTGTCATCTGATAAGACCCCCTGTTGCAGTAACTGCTTTTTCCCTGAGCCTCCAAGGGGATTCATCCATAGTGAGTGCATGCTGGGTTGTTTTGCCTCTGTTACCTAGTGTTTGTGTCATGCCCCAACACCTTCTGCTGGGAGAAGTGCCAACTTCATGTAAAGAGCCCCCTCTGAGAGTGGCTGATAGCCAGCGATCCCTTTAGAAAAGTCTGTGTGCTGTGAGACTGCTGTGCTGCAGATCCTGCTGTTACTAAATTTTGCATTTCACCTTTGGCTTTTTGCCAGGTCCCATGGGGAACTTGGTTTCCAAGAATCAGTTACAGAAAAAGAATAGTGGCTGCTCTTTACTAGGGACCTATCAGTTGGTTCCCTTCCCTCCCTGTGGGAGGGAGGCAGCCATGGAAGGAGGCTCACATGTTGGGCTCAAATCGTCATAACCAAGACACAACAGCAGCAGGAATACTTAGCAATACTCGTCTGCACATCTGGTTTGTGCTGTCCAGGCCATCGCACTGGCACCCTTTGACACCGGCTCGTTCTGCTTCTTTTCCCTTTCTTACTCCCCTCCCATTTGTCAACATCAGATGCTAATCATAAGCAGAGGAGAACTGGTACCTCATTTTGGAGTAGAGTTGGACAGAGTCTAGGGCCTCATGCTTCTGTAGAAGAGGGACATACTAATTCAAGACAAGACACTCCATCTGCTTGCCATAACAGAGGACTGAGTACTTTAATCTTTGAGGTGTAGCTGGTGAGCACAAGGGTACACTAGATTCATGTAGGACATTCTCACCTTGGTCACTGAATTCAGCCTTGAGCTTCATGAAAGCTTTGTGTTAAGATTCATTAATACACATGGATCATCAGTGTAGGTGCTTATGAAATGTCATGGTTTTTCTTGGCTGTTACATGTGAGAGTGGTATGCAAAAAGAATGAGTTACCCTTGGTTTCTTTCTCTTCTCCTCTCATTCCCTTCTGTTAAAAACTCCCATAAACAAAAATGAGGATACTTCATTGTTTTTCATCTCTACCAGGCTGCTGTTAAAAGCAGCCTGGTTTATAAAATGATCAGTTGGTACTGAGCTCCAGCCCATTTTTATTTTAGGACAGAAGAGGCATGTTTCACTTCCTGTAGCTCCTTCTGCGTGGACCACTTGTGGTCCACAAACCCTGTGTTGCTGATGTGAAACTAGCAACTTGAATGGTTGTGATTATTAAGAGGAAGCAAGTGCCTGAAGATATCTGTCATCTCTTTTGTGTGAACTGTGTTTCTCCCATTACTACTTGATGTCACTCTCTGTGGCATCTTTAACACCTGCTGGTTTTATAGTCTACACTTTTTTGATTGAAAGCTTCCTGATCAAGGATCTAGGCTAAAATTTGCTCAAGTAGCTTGTGTTTAAGTCTTATTTTTATGAATCACTTGGGGTCATGAGATATCAGTGTGGTCCCAAAAAATTCAACCCCATGTCCCGTACCGGTACTCACCTTTTAAATCACATTCCCAAGATACCTTTCTTCTTTTATATTTTTTGTGGTTTTGTTTTTAGGAAGAGAAATGAGAATTTGGGACAGAAAAGCAGCCTCTTGAAGGTGGTGGTGCTGATTTTCCTTTAGCGATGTTCTGAACAGGATTTCCATTGCAACATACAGCTTTTGTAGTAAAAATATCTGCCCACAGTGCTGAGTGGGTGCATTTTATGAACTGTATAAAATCTGTATTGTGCCATGCACCACTCTGAGGAAGTAAAACAAATCCCTGTTTAAGGTGTTGGGTTTTTGTCTGTCTTCCATTCTGGCCAAACCCCACTCTTGGGGCAGGAACCAGCTTTCCATTTCATGCCAGTGGATACCCTGCTTGGCACAGTGGATAGCTAATCCCAGATAGCAATTTACAGGTAGTACTTCTGTCTTTCTGCTGTAGCATCATTGACAGGAATCTTGTCGTGTTGCATTAATTCTTCAGTTATCTCAAACCTGTCAAAGTGTACGAGTCTGTCAGACAGTGTAGTTGTTGTTTCAAAATGGTACTGAGAACTAAAATGAAGCACTAATCCAGGAAACGTAGCGGAATGCAGAGATTTTGCAGAAAACAGTTACTGTGCTGTTGAACAGTATCTGCTCTGTGCAGCTTGCAGTCGAAACCGTCAGAACTTCTATTTCAGGGCTGTGTCAAATTGCTTGAAGCTTTTTAGGGCTGGACCAAGCATCAACACAACACGTCTTCCAAGTTTCTGTAAAAGTCCTAGTAAAGCAGTAACTAAATATAGTGCTGATGTACAAGTGTTCCTTTATTTTCCCTCTGTTGTGTTTTACTTGCTTCTGGTTGTCTGTTTATTCCACTTAAAGTGGGTTAGATTTTTTCTATGAAGCTTTCACTCAAAATATTTGACTGCCCACAAACACGGTATGAAAGAGAACAGATTAAAATAAATAAATAACTTTCCTGTGAAAGGAATGAATCTGTGAAGCAGCTAAGCTTTAGAGCAGGCAGCAGGCCACAGCTGTGCTGCATGGAGGAGAGCAGCCATCCTTCTGGGTGTGTGCTGTGTTACTGGCACAAAGATTAGCTCTATGTACAATTTACTCCGTTCAGAGTATGTATCTGTGCCTGGCTAATCTTTTTCCCTTCCAAAATGTTCTGCTCAAGTCAGAAACATGGCCTGGATCCACTCCCTTTGACGGGGGAGCATAACTGGGAGGATTTCTTCAGTTGTCAAGTGATTTATCCCCTTCCAGTAAGCAGTTTATCCCCTCTAAGACTTTTGTCTGCTTCCGGATGTGCTTCTGGACTATTCTAAGGAGTTTAGGTTGACACCATTCCTGAATCAGTTGTTAGGGGGTAGGTGTGGTGAAACCAGATTCCAGACCAATACAAAATTATGTGAAATTGTATTTCCCCACCTTTGTTAACTTTAACTGAATAATACCAAGGAATCATTTCTTTTGCCTCACATAAAAGGCTTTGGAAGCTCTGTGTCTGTGGCCTGAAGATTTTGGATTTTGTCTCAAAAATTTGAGGTTTTTCTCTTCATAGTTGTGGGTGGCCCTCCTTAGAGCTTCTCTTAGTGGTTCTTGGAGTTGCAGATTATTTTTTTTTCTTGTCAAAATACAGATTTCAGTGTCAGGTCATGCAGAACATCTAATGGCCAGGGTTTCCACAGCTGCTACTCAGGTGCCAGTCATAGGCATTCAGGTCTACTCCTTGCTTTGGCTGAGCACAAGATGCTTTTAAGCTTCTTGTTTGAGTGCTGCAGTGAGTGAAGGGCTGAGAGGCTCAGTGGTCCCTGACACAATGGGAGCAGGTTCTGATCACCACCTGCCTGCTGGAACTGCTGTTCATGAGCAGTTGATGTGGCCTTGCTGTTGGTCGTTGATAGCTCATGCAAGACAGCCCCAGTTCCAGCTACTCCCACTTACTTTCCTTTTTAGTGCTATGCTCACTAGCAAAATGTTGCTTGTAAAGGGGGAGGGAGGAGATCCCAGGCTATTATCTGCTAAGTAGGTCGTAATTGTGGTAAATAATTGATTTTATTTTTTTTTCCCAAGCTTGAAATCAAAAGCAGACCTTAAGTGCCAGTGTCAGAGCACTGTGATTATCACTCCTTCTGGAATTTCAGTGGTTCATCTGGGGGAATTGTTGTCTGGCTCTTTTGGGAGGAGAATGGCACTGCAAATAAAAGAAAAAAGTAATTCTAAAACCACATAGACAAAGTATTTCTTTTGCTGCTATATTGGTTTTAAAGGTTGTTGGGGTTTTTTTTGTGTTTGGTTTGTTTGTTTGTTTGCTGTTTTGATTTTCTTTGAGCAACTAGTCTGGAGCATAACACAAGTCAGAAGCAGATACAGAGAATTAAGTTTACCCTCTGTGGAGCTAGTTCAGACTCTCTCTTTACCTGTTTTTAGTAAGGAGTGGAATTTGGAAATGAAAATGTTAACAGCAGCAAGCATCATGGTTGGCTGTGCCTGCCCTGTGTGTGAGTGTCCGTGCTGTACTGGTTAATCTCGTAAAGTCTTACCCTGCTGGACAGACTCCTCAGTAGGAGTCTGCTGTGGATTCCTTGGGTTCAGGCTGTATTTTGGCACAGCCAAGTCCTGTTCCCAGATAGTTGGAGCAAATGATTGATCTACTGGGGTGTGTTTGCATATGTATGTGTGTACGTACACAGATTTGGTGTATATATTTTGACACTTTGTGTTCAGAGTGTTTCCCTAACAAGCTTCCTTCACCAGTAGGGAAAGAGAAGGTCTTGTGCAGGAAAAGTGGGGTGTGGGGACACCCCCCCCCAAAAATCTGTTCATTTTGTGACTTGCCTGGGAATGAGTCCTCGCTGTTGACAACCCTTAGCTACATCATCTGCAGTACAGCAATAGTGCAAAGGCTTCTCTAGGGCCTGCCACAGAGAGAGGATCACAGGGAAGCCCTTCTTCTTTGCCCTCTTCTTCCGCTGATCTGAATTGTAGCTTCTGAGTGCCCTTGAAGAAGTGTGCGTGGCAGTCACAGCTGTCTGCAAAGGCAGCTGGGTTCTGATCCTGCCTGGGTCTGTGTGCATAGCCACAGCTCTCCTTGAAGTATTAGGGAGCCACAAGGGCTCAGTTCTGGGGTACAAAGTTACTGCACGAAACTACTTTGTGACTTGCTTGCATGAGGCCTCTGACTGTTTTGAGAGCTACTGTCTGAGCTGGGCAGGAGCTCTGCTTTGTATCTATGAGTTTGGGTGCAGAAGAAAGCTGTTGGGGAACACCATCATCTACATGGGTTGTTGCATCTTAATTGAGAGTGCTGTGGTCCTGTTTTCCTTTGGATGAAATTCATTGGTATTTTAGTGCGTCCCCTTGGCATGGCTTCAAAATTACTTGCTGGCTCATTCATGCTGTGGGATGGCAGGGCTTAATGAAACGGTGGTGTAATACCTCTGTGTTAGCAAAATAAGCTCCCTCTTATCCCATATTTTAATAAAATCTGAACAGCAGTGAATCAGTCAATGATGCTGACGTGTAAAACAGCATTATGATGGAGTACACCATGAGTTCAGGCTGAGAGGTCTTTCATCCGCTCTTTGGCTTCTCTGAGAACTGTCTGTCAACACTCTGCTGCTTGTTCTTGAATCGTTTTCCTAAATTTGTTCTTCACAATCGTAATAATTAGAGGAGGACTTCCACTTCTAAAAGCAGATTCTGCAAAACAAGCACACAGTTGGAGAAGAAAGGTGGTATGGTGTGGCAGGTGAGAACTTACTAGCCCAGAACAAACCTTGACGTGTGACCCCATCTACCTTCATCTTATCTAGTAGTTTCAAGGGCAAAAAGATGGGGAGTAAGTAAATGGTGTTTATTAATGTTGGTAGTGACTTGTAGCATCTTTAATAACAGTAAAAGAAGTTTCTATAACTACCTTGCCATGGTTATGAATGACACAAAACTGTTGGTTTTTTCTTCTCCAGTCAGATGACAGGAAGACGCTGAGCTTGGGCAGCAGCTGTGTTCAGAAAAGGTTGTTAGTGCTGTAGGCAGAGCCATCTGCTTAGCAAGGCATTTAGCTTGGGCTGCTTGTTCTAAGCCAAGATGGTAAATCAATAGCTTATTTTTTACAGTGCAACAAGTAAGATGTCAATGGGTAGATTTACAGTGTAAACAGGAAAATGGTGGCTAGCTTTATTGGCTGCTTTGTGTCCTAGCTGCACTAGTGAGAAAACAGAACAATGTGAGACGAAGAAAAAAAAAAAAAAGCCAAAGCAGCTCATCCTGGAAGAAGTTGAAGATCTAGAAACAGAACAGTATTATCAGGCATGTTTACTGGGGTGTTTTTGAATAGACTTTAATACCTCCTGCTGCCCAGGACTGGTCCTCCCTTCCCTTCTCGCAAAACTGTCACTTCAGTTCCACTCTTGTTTTTAGCAGGCGCTTTCCTCTCTTTGTAGCAGGACTTTTGCTCTGCTCTAGTTAAATACAGGAAATGGAATATATACATGTGGGGAGGTTTGTTAACAGATCATGCTGTGGCAACTGGTCCATTTTGTTTCTGTTCGTTTTCTAATCTCTTCTACTTCTCTGGAGATTCCTGTTGCCAAGTGTTGTTTGAAGTGGCTGCAAAACTCTGAGACAACTGTGAAGAACAAAATAGTAAATAAGATGCTGATTGTGGTTGGAACTTTCATCCATTCACCTGACAAATGATAGAGCCACACTAGGTATGAGAGAAGCAGCCCTTCCAATGTACTTAGTACATGCAATTTCCTTTTGGCTTTGTCACTAGGGTTTGGTTTTCTTTTGGAAATGAATTGAAGGCTGTAGTTTGAGCACAGCAGCAGTGCTAACCTGAACAGTCACATTTGCTCCATCCCTCTGTGCTGTTATGCTGATGCATTGTGTGGAGATCATCAGTGAAATGGAATAGGAAACTGCTCTGGATTACAAAACAACACACTTGCCAGTTATTTTTAGCTTAGCCAGCTCCTACTGTTGTTTGCTGTGCTCCCTGCAAACATGTCTGTTACGGGACAGTGGGGAGACATGGACAGGAACTGGCAGAGTGGAGACTGCTTGAATCCTAAAACTGCAGCTCACATAATGCAGCTCCTCATTAGTTGGAAAGTAGCCTGAATTGTAGCTGCTTCTCCTTACAACTGTGTGTGGGTCATTATTATTTAGTTGTTTGGTTTTGTTTTGTTGTTTGTTTGGGTTTTTTTAACCTTATTATTCATGAAACTTTATTTCAGTCAATTTTCACTTATGAGCTAGTCAGTGCTAAAGCTTCTGGGGCCTTTGGTGCAAAGCCACATACACTTATGAATCTACCTGCCTGTTCATGTATTTTATACTGAAAAAAGTCTTTAATTTTGCATGACCTGGCCTATAATATGATTTCTGCCTGTTAGACTTGCAGTGAATGAGAACAGCTAAACTTGGTGCACTATCCTGAGTAAGGAATGGAAAAGAAAACTTGAAAGGTGTTCTAGTTTGCTCTGGGATTTACTTTGCCAAGCACATCCTGTGGCCTGACTGCCAACGTGAACTGAACGTGGAAACCTTTCCAGCCTTCCTGGGAAAACACAGAGCAGGAGAAGAATCTAAAGACGTAGACTCTGGATGGAAACAGATTTGCTTTCTGCTCTCCCCAAGGCAGGAATCTGAGAGGTATTAATCCATGTTATGGGGTGTTATATTGTGCCATATGACTTAGTGGTAAATATTTAGGAGAAACAGTTTGTTGTTTTGTGTTTTTTTAAAAAAAAAAAAAGAAAGAAGGCAACAGGAGTTTCAGTGTTAAGTATTTCACACTCTTCCTTGAATGGCTGGTACCTATGTCATTCAGGCCTGACCAGAAGAATTGCTTTGTCTTTGCCCATTGCCAGCACATTTGCAGCCAGTCATGCTGGAAGCATCTTATTCTTTGTTCATGTGTTTACTCGCTGATGTTGAGGGCTGTAAGTGTGGTGATTAAACCTTTTAAGTGCCTTGGAGGGCATATAGCAGTGTGTAGGACATAGGCATTGTCATCTGTGACAGAGAAGTGTTCAAGTCTTGCCTTCTGCAGTAACTGTGGGTAACTTTCTCTCCTGATGTTACAGTGTGCTTGTAGTATATCCTAAAATTTACAGAGTGCTATGGAGACACACTGTGTGAAAGGCCACATCTTCTAAACCTGTAATCTGTTTTCCTCCTCATCTCAACTGTTATCATCAGTGGGACTCCTCTGCCTGGTTTGTGCTGTGCAGTGATTGTGATTCCCTCCCAGTATTTCAGTTTGATTGGAACGGATCCAAGTGTCAGATGTCTTGGAGAGATGGGAATTTACACCTCTGCTGCTCTTCCCTTGCTGACCTCTGCAGCATGCACTGTGTTAAAGCCTGGCTGAATGTGATGTGTGCATGACAGCTTGGTCTACACTCTTTAGCATGTAGCACTCCATGGTTGCTAAGTCAGAGGGAGTTTTATGAAGCAAAGATGAGCAGCAGGGAAGTTGAGCTAGCTGGCAGAAGGGAAATATTTGGATTTGCATGCTACAGTGAAGTCTTGTCTGGTAAAAGATGGACTCTTCTGGGTGATAGGGTGAGTGTCCTGGATTTTTCTCTCATGCTAATGAGTCTCTCAGTAGCCTCAGTGACCAGGTCTTGCTGGCCTGTGTGAGGATGCCTTAAGCTTTTCTGAGGTAGAGAATGGCCTCAGTAGTCCCAGCTTTCACATCAGGGCTGGAATCTCACTCTGCATGGGTATTAGATCTGTGTGAATGTTAAATCTGTCCCCAGAAAAGTGCCAGTCAGAGAGAAATGCAACAGCATGTCTCAGTAGCAGACTGCTACAAACAGATCAGACCTGTCCTCTAGTCTCTGCATGAAGTCTTCATGGAATATATGGGCAGATTAAAGAACTCAGTTCATCTTTTTTAGATGTTTAATGATCTGGGTTTGATACACCTAAAAGATTAAAAGCGGACTGCAGTTAATTCATCTCCTAAAGACTTTAAGGGCGCTGTCTACTACAAGGATAAAGCTCATCTGTAGCAGAGACAGAAATTTCTTTGAGGCTGTTTGTCTATGGCATGAGATCCCCCGGGGGAGGGAGAGTACGGAGAACTACCAGCTGTCTTGCTTCTTCCCTACACAAGGTACATTGCTTTGTCCTCCTTCCATCTCAAAAATAAGATGCAATTCTCCATCTCTGCATGCACACATACATATGCACTCACATGCATACACAAACACACCCTTACCCTTAAAAGAAAATGAAACATTGAGTAAAATTTTCATGTGACAGATACTTGTTTCTGCAGCCCCCTGAACACACTGCAGAAAGATGATCTATTGTGTGAGAGGGGAGGATGTGAACCTGAGATGGATGTGGTGATTTCAGGAAAATCCACTGCACTTCTTGGATTCACAGAACTCCTTTTTTGGTTGCCATATAACTGCAGCTGTCATTCCAGAGTCCAGATGTGTATTTAGAAACGTCCCTTCTTGAGGTACTGCTCCCCTTTCATCCCGTTCCCTAAAGAGTGTTTCATTGCAAGCTGTCAACGTACCGCACGCTTTCAGAGCCCGTTTCATGTCTGCAGAATGGAAACCGCTGCTTGGCTGCATTGTACCAATCTGCTTGTTTCATTCTGCCTGGGTTGTGTGTGCTGATGGGTGTTTCCTTTGGGTGGGCTGTGTCAGAGAGTTCACTGAAATTCTCCCTCTGCAACCCATGCTCTCAAACAGTTTATTCAGCAATGGAAAGCAAGCTCATCCTCTGTGGACATTTGTATTCTGTGGCAAATGATGGAGTGCTTTGTAAGAGTCTATCAGTTATACGCTGATAGTTGGATTCTCTTCATGTGCTTAATGGAGAAATACCATTTGAGGGCTTAGGTAAGCTCAGAGCTAGCTTTTGTGACTATTTGCCTTTCTGGTTTAATCTAATACTAAAGAATGAATTTGCTAACTAATGTGATTTTTGTTGCCAAGTGAATTGGGTTTGTATTTGAGTGGGGGCTTCACTAAACATCTTCACCTGTCTTTACACAGAGAGACATGCAGAGGATGAAGGAGGTAGTTTGTTTGGAATTGGTTTAGCGTACTTGTGAAGCCTTTTCTTCATCAGTCTGAGAAGAATAATGCCATAGGGACTTGATGTGGCAAATGCATCTATATATTTTTTCCTATTCATGCTTGATCTTTGTTCTGGGACAGGCTCCTGATCTAGGTAGACAACATAATTACTGTTGGTGGATCTCAGTTTTGTGCAAAAATGTACCAAGTATCGAGTGAAATTATTCTTGGTTTTGGAGGTGGTAGTTCAGGTATCGATGAAAATAAGTAAGATGCTTAGTTGTACATAGTTTAACTCTTCTGTTTTTTTAGAAAGTGCTGCTGTGTTCCTGAGGCAGCTTCATTCACAGCCCATCCACATTGATGTGCTCGGCACTGGGCCCAAATCCCTGATCCTTCTCCCAAGTAGCCTGGAAATAAAAATTTCCACTAAGAAATAACATGACATGGTTCTGTATTGTTTCTCACCAAGCACACAGTAATATGTAAAAGCTGGAGCTAAGGTCAGTAAGACAAATTAATAACTTAAAAGTTAAAAAAAAAAAAAGTGTTGCATCCTGGTAACTTATCCCCAAACCAGCCACATGTAAATCCCAGGAACTGACTAAGCTGCAGCCCAAGGGAAACTCGGGCAATGTTTTGCTAATATGATGTCCTCAGTTGCAGCACAAGCTTTTAAGTATACCCATCCCTGAACTACTGTGCACGTACCCTTGCTGTTTGGATTTCTGTGCCATGAACTAGATCAGAGAGCTCATCCAGCTTAGAAGGGAAGTGTCAAAGGTTTTTTTTTTTTCTTTGAGCTGGCTGAGTTCCTTATCTGGTCATAGACGTGGGGTTGTAGGACTAAGGGGATAGGAGGGTAAAGGGCCATGCAACGGGTTATGTTGTGGTAGGGAAAACCTCAAAACGCCTCCTGCTGCCAAAACAATGCGTTGTCAAACTATGGCCTCACACGTTCTCTGGCATAGAAACACACACTCAGAGGGTGCAAACTGCCTTAGCTCTCTTCTGCTCTGCAGCTGCAGGAATGTTTTTGGAGTGAGTGTGGACATTACAAACTTGTGCTAGCCTTGGTACCATTTACAATGAAGCCACAGTGATGTGGGGCTTTGGCAGGAGGTGCAACCCTTCCTCCTCCCCCCTTCCCCCCCTTAGGATTCTAGGTATTTACTTAGGCAGGCAGGTCTGAGCTGCTCTGTCTTCACCGCTCTCTTAGCAGGATTAGCTGGAGCACAGCTAGCTTGGAAGCTTCTCTGCATGCTGCTGTTAAGCCTCTCAAGAAGCTATGGATGTTGTGATGCTATGGAAGTATGACACATGTGTTTGAACCATTGTGTGGCCCTGGATTAAATGCAGCTAATCTTTCTTTTTACTTAGAATTTCTTTTCCTTCCTGCTTTCAAGTTAGATCTATGACTTGATTTCATATTCCCAAAGAATGAATGTGGCACCCAGCAGGAAGGGTGTAGGCAATGGGACAAGGGAACAGTGTTGCTGTGCTGTCTCTGCCAGTGCATTTGTGACTAACTGTAAATTTATTAGCTTCTTCCTTACACCACCAGGTAGGTGAAATTTGAGGCAATGAGGGAGAGGAGCAGTTTAGAAGAGGAGAGGAAGAGGAAAATAAAGAAAAGGAACATTAAGTTTGATAAAACCAAAAGAAAATGAAAAGGGGACAGAGATGAGAAAGGAGGTGAAAGGATGAAAGCAGTAACTGAGGAAGGGGATGGTGGAACAGACTCATAAAAGCTGGAGCAAAGAAAGTCCAGGGAGGCACTTGCTGTCAGAACCAAAGGTGGAAGAAAATGCTTTAGCAGAATGCATGAACTGATGGTGAGCCTTTGTAGTCACAGGTAGTTCACTGTACCTGAAGACTGTGCTACTGCAGGAGAGCGGTACTGTAAGAGAATGTCAGAAGGCCAGTGGTGGACAGAGCTACTCTGAGATGCTGAGAGGGCTTGTTTCTCGAAGTCACAGCTGCTGCTCTTTATGGGATGGGATCTCTTACTGGTTACCCAAAGAGGAGGAGAAAGGGGGCTTGCTGCTGAGATGAGAGAAGCATGACACACATGGAGTTGTGTCCTCGGTATCTCTCTCTGGTGCTCTCTCAATACATGTTTGAGCCCATCACCCTCCTATGCCTACCCTTTTTCCTTCCTTGTCCCTTATCAGCAACTGTCTGTTGTTCTTGTGTTTCATCTTTCTCTGGCTTTGATGGCTTGGTTACTGGCTGGCCCTAAAAGGAGAGTAAGAACCTTCTCAGTGCTCACCCTACCTGAGATGCTGGCTGAGGAACCAAGCACTCTTGCTGGGGCCCAGCTGCAGGCTCCCCATGCTGTCTGCAGTAGCAGCACCCAGAGCAGCTGGCAGTGTCAGGGCAGGCGAGCTGCTGGCTCTCCTCTCTTTGCTCTAGTCTTTCTGCTCCCAGGTAGAGCCTGAACAGCCTGTGCCGCATTCTGCTGGGTTTAGGAGATCTGAATAGCCTAGTTTCCCTAGCAACAGTGGTCTCTTTAATCACAGAGATACAAGCTTACCTCTATTACTGGTGTTGAGACTTGTGTAGTGTATTTGGCGATGATAATACCTTGCCTCTGTTGGAAAAATGGTAGAATAAAAGCAAAAAGGTCCTTCTGGCTTGGAGATAATGAAAATCTCCATAGGTGGATATCAGTGTTGTGTGCAGCAATAATAGAGGAGGAACTGTAACTACTGCTAAGCTTTTTAATGTGTGAGGGATCCCTGGAGGATACAGAAATAAAGTTTCAAATTCTGTGTGGAGCTTTCTACGCAGGGATGTCACGGCAGTCTGTGACGCTGGCAGAGTCATTCCTTGTCAAGATGTGTTATTGTCATTTTTATAGGTAGGAAGAAAAAGCGATTCAAAGGTAGACTGAATCTTGTTGCAAAGCTAGGAATAAACCTCCTCTTCTGAGCCCAAGTCCTCCATCTGCCCTTTCCTTCAGCTTCAGATAAAGGTCTCCCTGTACAGTAGGAGACAGAACATGTTATGGAAGGTAGAAGTGTGAAGCCTGTATTTTAGCAGGAGAAAGCGAGGAATGTGAAAATGCTGTGATTCACTGCAAGCTTTCCTGCTAATATATTTTAGTCTGCAGCTACTCCCCCATTAGCAGAAGTGAAGCAAACTGTAAATTATGAAAGAGAACGTTGGGACTGAAAGAAATATTCCTGCCTTATTTTCTGAACAGCAACGTGGTCTTGTTACTTACTGCGTGTGTGCAGACAAAACCGCTTTGGATAAGAGTAGTTTGAAGAAACTTCTGAAGGAAAAAGAACTCTTTCTTGATCAAAGGCATGAAGCCTACATAAGCACCCAGTACTGACGTTCTTTCTTGGATTATGCCAGTGTTAAATTGTCAGTAATATCCTGCAGACTTCTTAGGTAAGAGACAGTTGAATGGAAAACAGGTATCTGCAGTCCTCCACTGAGCTTATATGGTGTTAAGGTTTTAGGTTTGGGGTTGGGTTTGTATTTTTTTGTTTTGTATTAAATGGCATAAATAGTGAAGAGATGCATGGTGACACCCATCCTCCTTCCTAGTTACGATTCTGGCTTCTGGAAGCAAAACAGTCCCTTAACCTTCTGGCCAAAGAGAAGACCATCCATCTTGTGTGTGAGGAGGGTATTTTTGCTTTTTCTTTTCAGTGTTTCCTTCCCTGTTTGGGTAGTGCAAGGTAGGGGCCATGCTGTCTTCTCTTTGAATTCTTTTAGTCTAAGAGCTTTTGAAAACTCCAATGTGAGATTTGTTTGGCTTGCAGGCATTGTAGACATTATCCAACTTTGGGATATCTACAGATCTTTTTAGTTTGTGACTGAGCATCCTTCTTTCAGCAACTCCCTTCTGAGCCCCCATTTACCAAATCAACTTAATAGGGTGTCTTGTAAATGTCTGGGGGGCTCTGGGAACTACTGCAGCTAGGCAGAAGTCCCTTCCAGAGAACACGTACTAACTTTCTTTTTTTACCCATTCCTGTGGTCTTGCACAATCGAATGAATCTTTTTGAGGAACTCTGAGAGCTTGAGCACAAGGTAGTACCAAAAGCAGGTAGGTGACATAAAACTCATTGAGCTTATTAAAATAATATTGCCACAGTCCTTCAGCAGCCTAAAGGCTTCATACACAGCTCTTCTTTAGCTGGGTGGTACTTGGTACAAACTGAGGCAGAGGCTCACTTCTACAGTGAGTTGATTGTTGGATTTTCAGTACATTGTTTGTGTAAATTCCCTAGACCAACTCTCTCTCCTCAATAAGCCACATGGATCAAGACTGATTCTGTTCCACACGAAGTTCACATCCTTTACTGGAATGAGTCATGCTTTAACTGAGTTTGCTGTGAGGGAGGAAAGTGTTACTCCTCCACCCTGCCTTAGTGATGTAGAACAGGATTATTAGTATCCTTGGCAGCTGCTGCTTATTATTTTTACAGAACCTGGATATTTGTGAAAACAAGTAAAAATTAGTTCTTCTTGTGTTCAAGTGTGAATTTAATGCACAATTCTAAACTTGTAAGACAAAAAAGCTGCTCTTTTTTGCGGCTTTGTCTTCCGTAAGGCTTGCCTGCTACTGTAAAAGTGGATCTAGATTTCTCCCTGGGATTATTTTTCAGTTTTTGGAAAAGGGTGGCATTTTGTGACTTTTAACTGAAAAGGAAGGAGGAACTCTCCTATTTTGTGTTCTGTGGCCCATGCATTGCTGTTAGTGTTACACACAGGATGCCTCTGGGCATTGGCAGGTGCTTCACAGGCTCACGTAACTCCTGTGTAAGGTTGTCTCCAGCTTCTCTCAGGTAAGATGTATGCAATGTGGTGCCACTGTGCAGAAAGCAAGTTTTGGTCCTCTGTGTCCATTTCTATGTGTAGAGAGGTAAAAGGCCTTTTAACCTGTGGCAGAGGGGCTGCTCAGTGTGTGGCCTTAATAGAGATTTTTGCAGAAACATTCTCTGTATACAACTACTAAAGGTACTAGAATGCAGTCATGGTTAGTTTGACTCTGCATACCACCATCCTTTTCTGTTTGATTGGTTTGGGTTTTCTTTGTTTGCTTGGGGGGATAGGAGGAATGAGGGTGCTTATCTGTTCATTTGTTTAATGAGTTCGTCTCAAAATTTAGGAGAAGGGACAGCCAATAGAAGAGGGCCTCTTAGGATTTGATTTTTGGCAGTAGGCAGGTTCACCTGACATGGAAAGACCTTTCTTTCCTAGTCCTCTTGTTCCTGAGAGGCCTGGTTTCTCCCCTAAGCTATGTATTCTCTACGATTGCTGAACTGGCAGGGACATTATCTGGTCTTGTTCTACAGAAAAGACAGGATCTGTTACCCTAACCCGCTGCATTCCTAAACCCAGACTGCCTAACTTTTATGGAGCCCGCTAAAGGATTTATTTTGATGGCAATACATTTGAAGGAAAATTTGAGGTAAGGAGCTGCAACTAAAAGAACACCAATGTTAGATATTAGAAAGGACCTTTACCTTTGTGGTGGGCAGCTCAGCCAGACCCACTACAACCTTTTAGGACTTAAAATGTGTGAAGTGAAGGTTTGGTGACAACATGAGTTTAACTAAATTTACTTCTCCACTTGATCTGTATTTAACTATCACTAAGTCTGGGTTTACTGACAAGTAATGATAATATCTTTGAGGCAGGCAGTGCCTTGGTTGACCAGCCTGCTTCCTGACCAGCTTGACTCTGACCAGGCAGATTTTTCTCCTGTGTTTTACAGATGCTTCATTCAGTGGCACACCACCTAGCTATGCGTATGATGCAGACCGTGCTGAAGAGCAGAGGCGACACCATGATATGATGCCCTATATTGATGACTCACCATCATCCTCACCTCACCTCAGTTCCAAGAGTCGGGGCAGCCGAGACACTCTATCTTCAGGATCCCTGGAATCTACTAAATCAGTGAGTCCTTTCCTGTCTTTTTGGAGTCGGCAAAGCCTTGTAGATTTGTGAGGGGTAGACTGCTTTGCTTTGACAGGGAGCAAAGGTAGGGGCTACCAGCACTGAAGGACAGGTTACCTGACATAATCCAGCTGTGCCTGATTGATATTGTGTATTTAAAGCCAAAGTGAGGCTTCTAGCTGGTGTGAAGCATAAACTTCAGGGATGAATGTTGTGTGTATGATTTTTAAGTTTTTCACCCTTTGTGAATTTTAGTTGGGAGAGTTGGTGATTAATTGCTGTTGAGAGGGTCTCTAAATATCAGGTACTATGGAAGGGGGACTCTGGAGTGAAACATCCTTTATTATGATGTTTATACATCTGTGCAATGTGGGTTGGCATTGCCTTTCGTAAGAAAAATTAGTTATTTTCAGGTAGGTTAAAGACTTTGATAAAGCATCTAGAATATAAGATCTGTTTCCTTCACCTTGTGAAATGGAAGTAAGAGGAATTAAAACTGCCAGCTCTGAATTATGGTGACTCCACGTGGGAGATGTTAATTTCTTATAATGAATTTAACTGTTCACTAAATAGCTGTCTGTATAATCAGTTATGGTAGATAAAAAGTTCAGAAGGGACCACCTAGCCTGACCTCCACCTGCTGATGTGGACCTCCAGGCTATCTTGCTTTGTTTTGCCCTCAGATTCAGTAACATGGCTATAGCTTGGAACTCTAAGGAATATTTCTATTTTAGTTTTTACAGTAGCCTTGGTAGAGAGTCTGCTGCTTGCCTTTGTAAATAACTATTGACTGCTGTCTTCACAGTCAAAAATGTTTTAGTTTCAGCTTGAATTAATCTCTTTGACTTTCAGCCTTTGTTTCTCTTTATCCTTGGCTTCCTAGACTGTAGAGCACTTAAACTCCAAGTTGCTGTTTCCTTGAGTATCTTTGTCATCTGCAGACTTTTGGTTTCCAGAAGTCATTCATAAAAAATGCTTAATAGCACAAAGACAACTGTCACTTCCTTCCTACTGTACTTCCAAACAACCTTGAATTCCCACACTGTAAATGACACTTTGAAATCTGTCATTTAAGTGTTTCTACATATGTGTTGGCTTTATATTGTTCTGTCGTAATAAGATGTTATGGGAGAAGATGGATATTTTACAGATTTCAGTGTACATGTAAATCAACACCATCACCTTTATCAGACAGTTTTGTTTATCTTGCATCAAAACAATTTCAAGAGCCTGACAAGTTCCACAAACCATTGCTACTTCATGTTCATTATAGACATCCTTCTATTACTCTTTATTGGTTAGTGCCATATTATCTACTTTCTTTTTCTAGGATGAATGTTAAATTAAGAAGCCTACTTGAGACAGTGTTCTTGTTCCTCTTTCTCATTTCTATAAATGCATTGTCAAGATCTCTTAAAGCATTAGCAAGTACATATATTGTTGATGTTTGCTTAATTTTATTTGACTATAAAGTATGGAGCGTAGTTAGCTGCTTCTGTTTTAGTTTATTAATTCTGAGATGCTTTTTTATCTCTAAAGATGAAAATTCTTGTGATAGTAAGAGTCTTTTGAATGAAGAAATGATCATTAGTAAATTCAAAAGCTCCAAGAACATTTTGATATTGGCTTGAGATTTCCAGGTTAAATTTCTCAGGATGAAGGAAAAGTGTTACGTGGCTACCTATGGCTGAGAATTATCTTCAAAGAGCCAGTTGTCATAGTGCCTGTGACTGGAGGCCTGGAAAGAGACACTGCCTAATAGTTAATCTTCATTTGTTTGAATGTTGCTTCATAAGCATTTAACAGTAGTTCATTTCAAAGTTACCTTAATAATGCTAGGAGGCTGCCTTTTAAAAAATATTTTTTAACATAACTGACTGCTTTCACATCTCTGACTATAAAAAGTGTTTTAGGGCTCCTTTGGGGAAAAAAAAAAGAGGTTTCCTGATACAGATTAGTTTTAATCATGAACCTTGACTGCTTCAGTTGATCCTGTCTGTAATTAGACCACAAATGACAATGCCACTCATGAAGGATGGTCCACGACAAGGAGGAAGAGACTAATTTATATATGGGTGCAATATTTCCCAAACAAGTTAAACTTTCTGTCATCGCAAGTTGTTAGATGGCTTTTACTGTAGTTGTGTTTTCAACTGTAGTGAAAAAGACATCAGTGGCAAAATAAGTGTCAAACACATAAAATGTGTTGGACCAGAAATACCAGGATGTCTTTTCTTTTTCACTACACTTGATTAGCAGAAAATGGTTTTTGTTTACACGTGTTTGCTTTTATAGCCGTTTCCTTGCCTTTTACTTCTTTTTTACATGCCTATAATTACTTATGAAAATTTTAGTTTATCTTTCTAACCAGAATCTAGAAATTAACAGTTAACTTTAAATAACAACACAACACATACACTATATACACCACTTGGCCAAAATATTAAGATCGTGAAGTCATCCAGAAGTTAAGAAATGACTGGTTGTCCATCCTTGCCTTGTGCCTGTAGCCTTGTCTTCAGTTTTTATGATAACTTCCAATTCACAATCAAGTCCTGTTTTTTCTATGGGGTCCTGCATTGTTCAGTGTGTATAGTGAATGATACTCACTGGATTCAATATTTTATCTCTAGGGCTATGTGTACACACTATTTACAGGCCACCATGCAAACTCTGCTCTGAGTACAGATGTACTCATTTCCTTTTGGCATGACCATTAACTACTCCAGATGCAGTCGGAATGCTACACAGGTTTTAATTATCCTTGCAATGTTCCTGTGAGATAAGAGGATGGTATGTTCACTAACCACAGGTAATCAAGGCAGACAGATTATAGGAAAAGCATCTGCTAATTTTGAGTGCTTAACATGAGATGCGTAGTGTTCTACAAAACCAGTTTCTGACTTCTGATGCAGTTTTCTTAAAATTTTAAGTAAAATTCCTTTAATTTCACTTGCAACCAAGAGTTAACAACAGTCCAGTCAGGCACCTAGGAACTGGAAAATGTTGCAAGTAACATTTAATTTTATTATTAAAAAAAAATATTTCCAAGTAATTTGCTTAGCATCACAGAGACAAAGCAGCATTCTGATGAGCCTTACCCATGAGACTAGCCTTCCTCTTGGAGACTGGGCTGTTGCTATCTGGCTATTGAGGGCATTTTGCTTTGAGTTGTTTTGCTGGCTTTCTCTGGCCTTTCTCTTTTTCTGCTAAGTGTCTGATTAAGTCCTTTCATTTCCTTGTAGCAGCTGTAGCCTTTGGTTGGATAGCACATCAGTGTTCCACCTGCTCTACCCAGCCACCACAAGGAAAGTGCAGTGCCAACAGCAGTGTCACTTGCTAAAAGGGAACAAAGGCACACCTCCTGGACTACTTCTGGAGGGGCCTTGTGTTGTTCCTCAGTGTTTAGGGTGATGAACTCCCAGCACGTCATGTTCTGTGTTCCCGGAAGTGAGGGCCACTGTTGGCACCCAGGTTTGTGATGTTCTACATCTTGTTTGGGACGTGTTTTCCAATCCCCTCTACCACCTGCAGACTAAAAGACACTTGCTGTCTGGTCTGCCTCCAAACTGTACCACTCCAGCCACCTCTTAGGTGTTCATATTCCACCTAAGTGTTCACTGGAAAAACATCTGTTGCCATCCAAGGAGGGTGACAAGAGGTGCACCAGCAGTAGTTTTGACCGCGACCCACAGAGGACATAATTGACATGAGTGCAGTGTGGATCTCAGCATACCCTGACTTGTCATTTTTGTGGTAAGGAGGCCTTAACAAATGTTTACATTGAGCAAGCTGGGTCGTACCCCCTGTTCTGGCTCTTCCAGAATCTCATGCTGAGCTGCTGACACATGTCCTGGCATAAAGCCAGTGCTTTTGCCAAACTTTGACTGTTGCTCTGAAACAAGCTTACAGGGGAAAGATGGAAAAGGAGAAATAGGTTCCACTAATGCTTTAGTTGTTTGTTTGTTTAACTGAAGACATGATTTACTTTTCCTGAACCTTGCTTTCTGTAGTAGTTGTACTGTTGTGGTTAAACTTTCAAAAAATGCTGGAAACCTGTCTTGGAAAATGTCAGCCCAGGTGTTTGCCAAATGAGACAGTGCTGGGAGCTCCAGAAGGTGTCAGACAGTATTTGTAATGGGTAGTGATAATTCACTCCCAGAAAGAGAGAGATAATGTCTCTATCTTCCCCATACAGGTAGAGTGAAAAAGTGGAGGAGATACCTGGATAGAGTTAGAGGAGGACAGAGGGGGAAATTGCTACTGTATTCTTGGGGCACAGGAAACTATGGGAGAGATGGAAAGTTAGTGTGACTGACACCCTTCACTAGAGAAGAGTTATGGCCAAGAGTTTTGGAGTGGGTAGTTAGCAGCTTGGAGGCTAAAGAGCCTGAGAGGGGGTGGGAAGCTTTGGCCATTATGATTCTATTGCTGCTACTCACGAGGGGAGAGATTACAGTGATGCGTAGAAATAAGAAAGGCCTTTCAAGATCTGCTCACCCACAAAGTCAGGCTCAAAGACGTGTGTGGGGCTCTGAGGTGGGCCCAGGGCAGCCAGTGGAACAGCTGAGGTGGTTTCCACCCCCCTGGGAAATGGAGTCACTTTTCAACAGTTTACAAGATGAGTTTTTGCTAAAATAGATCTCTCTGATTTTTGTATATATTGCTCCCAGGGAAGCAGGAGTGCTAAGGCTGAGCAACTAACTCCTACCTCCTGTTCTGTTTGTAGGGGAAATCGGCTGTTAAGAGATTTACAGGTAGAATTTCTCTTCCCTTTTCCACTGTGCAGTCCATGGCTGGTGCAGCATTGACACCCATTGTCCGTCCTCAGACCGGATTCTTTTGTTCTACCTCTACACCAGCTGTGTGGAAAGCAGAGCTGCAGCAGAGCAGGTTGTGGACTTTTCTGCTGGCCTGGTCCCAAAGGGGTCCAGAAAAGTTAACCTCTGAAGCTACACCAATGAATGGGATTACTGCTCTGCTTGGTATTACCATTGCTAGTTTGTCCTTCCCACTCCAGCATTTCCAAATCCTTCTCCTTTCTTCCTCTCGGGATTTGAGTTTGTTTGTTTGTTTGGTTTGGTTTACTGTCACTTTTCCCTCACTACCCCCAACAGATGCAACTTTTCCTTTTTATTCTCCAACTCTTTGCTCCTTACAGGGTCTGCCTGGATGCACAGCCCTTCCTGAGGAGAGCTGGCACACCAGTACTGATGTTATAAATAACGCTGGCTCCTCTCCCTGCTCCTTCCCCTCCCTGTATGGAGCATGATTGGCTTGATTA
This sequence comes from Actenoides hombroni, assembly GCA_024336885.1. Classification (NCBI taxonomy): domain Eukaryota; kingdom Metazoa; phylum Chordata; class Aves; order Coraciiformes; family Alcedinidae; genus Actenoides; species Actenoides hombroni. The sequence goes on from WUAM01000275.1 coordinate 3,269,503, forward strand.
CAGAATTTGCCCTGTTTAATATCACCAGGACAATGAGACACCTCCAGCCTGTTTAGCAGAAGCTTTCAAATATATTTACACTTTAAAAATTGAAATGAGTAGCTTTTTTGTAGGCTGTCAGCTTCTCAATGAGATTCTGAACTGTCCTTACAGGAAACCTCTCCTTTGAACACATTCATTGCATAGCGTATGAACACACTGTACCGGAGGAAAGTCTGAGAGTTAAAGTGCCTTTTATACACCCACTTTGAATCACTGATTCTCTTTTTAGAGCTGTGCTGGCAGCAACCGCTTTGCAAAACCTTATGTGTTGTAGTTTCTAGATTCTTAATCTGTGTTCTTCTAACGTTTGCAAGAAAACAATTATTGCTGTTAATTTAACAACCAGAAAGCCCCTGGTTCTTTAAACAGAGTCGGGAAGTGCTGAATCTGTCTAATCCTTGGAGTTGGTGAATCTCAGGCTTGCAGTAATTGAACACAACATGCAATGCCAACGTGGTTAGTAAACTGAAGTACTTAGGCTGACAAGCTGTAAACATATTCAAAACAGCCGTGGCTCAGGGCCAGCGTGTGCACGCTCTCTAATATCTTCAGTGCTTCTCACCACTCTGACAGGCCTTGGCTTAGGTCGCAAGATTGCACTTATGACTGTGACTCAATTGTTTGCTTTTTAAGTCTTTGTAATACCAAGAAGCACCACCCAGTAGAAAAGAGAAAATAGCAAACCCTTACAGACATGAGATACCTGTGTAACTCCTGTGAAACTTCCTTTATGCTACTTCTCACCTTCCTTTTATTTTCCTTCATTTATTTAGTTATTGTAGCTCCTGAGGAGTGGGAGCAAAGCACTGTTTTCCTGCTTGCTTGTTCAGAGCTGGCTGGATGTTGGGTCCTCACAGCTCCCATGGCAGACAGACAGGAATGCTCTGGCTGCTGTCCTGTGATAGCCTTCTTAGATAGATATACTCTGAAATGTGTGGGTACAGAGGTAGCCAAAAGATAGAAGGTCAGTGGAGAAAGACTAGACATGGATGCTGGCATCAGAGAGGTGGGGACGAGCCAGAACACGAAATACTAGTCAGACTTGTACAAGTGAGAAATGGGCTACCCAAGCTGGTTAGGAAGCATGGGATGGACTGCTGGCCACCGGGCACTCCCTGCTGCTGGGTAGTTTGCCAAGACAGGCTGCTCCCACATCCCGCTGGCTTAGCCCCTCCACACTTAGCTTAATAGGTGTTTTTTTCCCCTAGCTAATATGGTCTGGTAGATGTGGTACCAACTCCTCCCCTTGCCACAAGCAGCTCAAAGATTTCTGACTGCTTTCTTCTTGCCAGGGTAGGGGAAAGGAATCTTCAGCCTTGGCAGGTCTCCCTGAACCAGTGTGGAGCTTGATACCTAGGCCCAGGATGTTCCCTCTCTTAGATGCCCTACTGCCTGGAGTGCAGAAGCAGAGCACTCAGGGAGGCTGTTGTGGTCACAGTGTTGCTCTCTGTTTCCCTTTTTTTTGTTAGATATGGGCAAAGCAGAAAACGCCCTTGGCACTGGGTGCATCACATCTTGGCGTGCTGTAAGGGGAGAGTGGAAGGACAGTCTCACACTATCTCTGCCTGCTGATTGCTCTGTCTTGTTTTGGGTCAGCAGGTGAGCGTGTTCCGAATTCTCTAAGTGAGGGATGTTGTAACACTAAATAATAACTTGCTCCTCCTCTTCCTGGTGTGGCACCAGCTCCCAGTGAATTTCTCAGTCCTGGAGTATGTTTCATAACGAGCGTGACTTAAAAAGCACCCTGAGGCTGAAGAAGCAGAGGGGTTGTTTTCCAGATGTTCATCTAGCAGCACGAGCTGCTACTCAGTGCAGCCCCAGATGACATTGTCAGCAAAGGCCTCCTGCAGCGGGACGCTCTTGTCAGGGCACTGGCTCCTGGGAGGAAACACAGAGTGGCAGCACAATACGGACAGCGGTGCCATGGTGTTGGATTGATCCCTGACGCAGCAGGAACAGCAGGAGATTGTCTTTTCACATACCAGGAATCTGTATGTAAATTTGAGGTACTGCATTGGAAACCTTGTAATGTGCCATGTGATAGCTGAATAAACCTCCCTGAGGGTTTCTTCAGCAAGTGCTGTGCTGTAGCTTAGAGCAGCCAGTCCCTGCCCTGTCTGGCTGCGGCCGAGGCTGGAGTTTTGCAAGCATCACGTCTGGAAATGCTTCTGTTAAAGGGTGTTAGGACAATACCCTGGACTTTGCGAAGTGACCTTGTGGTAATGGCCAGGAAGGAAGGCCACTAGCGTGTCCTGGGAGATGTTTGTCTCTCTGAAAGCACATCTCTTTTAAAGAGAGGAAATTAACATTCAGGCAGAAAATGCTGTCCCTGTCAGCTGACGGTGCCCGGCAAGAACTGGCTTGTAAATTAAAGCTTTTATTTGTGAAGAGGAGAACTGTTCTCAGTGGTATAAGGAAAACTGTTGTGCCACTCTCAAGATGGGGAAGTTTGAATCATTTAAATAACTTATCATTGCGTGCTGCTCTTTGCAGATGTTACAAACATACCCAGCTGGTTTTTAAATCCTCACCTCCTCCAAGAGAACTTGCTAAAGATAATTATAGTGCTGTGTCAATATTGACCAGTTACGTCATCCTCAGCACTGGGGACTTTGGAGCACTGTTATTTTTTTCTCAACGTTTCTTTGTGAAGCTGCATTTTTCTTTTTTTAAGTGTTGTAAGAAATCTTTGGAAACCAATAGGTGTTGTGTTTTTCTTGCACCAGGGCTGCTACAGCCCTGCCTCTTTGGATGAAGGCCATCTTTTGTTAAACATCTTGGGGCTGACTGTCCTGCTTATGTGTATGTACCATGCCTTGCAGAATGGTCTGCGAGGTGGCCATCCAGGCACTACTGGTACAGAAATAAATCATGAGGAATGATCATAACTTTGTTGTGCCTTTCTGCTGGAGCTGTAACAGGCAGGTGCACAGGAGCTCTGTACATGCCCGGAATCTGGTGCAGCGTTCACTTTACCATGTACTTTGTCACTGGTGTTGTTCTGAAATCTTCTGAACGCGGCTGTGGAATTACAAATTTCAGACTTCTTTGAGATGCCCTTTCAAGATTGTAAAAGGCACTGTGGTTTTTTCTGAACATCACTGAAGGGTGGGATGCAAAGATGAGTTCTTTCCGTGTAGTACCTGATAAGCGTGGAAATTTTACTCATTGCCTTAGAACAGCTTCTGTCTGCCACTTTTATTTAAGAGATGAGGGTGCTATTTGACACCTCACAAATTTTTTTTTATAATGTAGTTGCTGCAAGTTCTTTTAGCCTAGAAAATAGCTTGTGAAATTTAATGAAAGCATTCAGAAATCAGGCTGGTTGTTGATGAGATGGAATCCAGAAATATCTGGGAGCGTGAGGATCCATTTCTTTCTTTGTGTGGCACGTAGGCTCAGTGTCACACTCAGAATGTGGTAGTTACTGTAAGCTTACCTATAGCCAAGAGACTTTATCTCCATAATAAACTTCTTATATACATCTGCAGGGTTCAAAGCCCAGGGCCCTAAACTAAATGCAGCTTTTTTTTTGTCAGCTGTAGGGCTTTATGTTCAGTGAATAGCATAGTGCATACTGCTATGTTTCCTGGTCCTCCTGCTGCTGAAATCAATAGCTGAAGATTCCTCTGGAGATTAAGAGGAGTAGGATGGAGCCCCAAACAACCAGCCCAAAGGCCTTACAAAGTATTTCTCCTTTCAGATCCAACTACTCTATTCTTAGAGACATTTAACAACATACAAAGGTTGTGAGACTTGTAAAAGGCATTTCTGTGAATGACAGAAATGAGAGGAATGGGAATAAGATTCAACAAAAGGGGGGTGTTTCTCATTATTTGTAACTTTCATTGTTTGGCCACATTTTTTTCAGAGGTTATAGAAATACTCAGTTTCATTTCATCAGGTTAAATACTGTTCTGTTTTGAGAGGAAGGATAATTGAAATTCAACAGAGAGGATTACTGCTTCTCCTAACGCTCAATGTTAGTCTTCCCTTGATGTGTACATTTGCCCATGAAGGTTTTTTGATTAGTTTTGTTTTCTCTCTTTCTTCTGGTGTTTTGGTTAAGAACTCCTTCATGGAATCCCAGTAAGAAAATCAGCATGTGTGTTCCAAGCACTTCTGCTTAGTCCATCCTCCAACTGAAAATAGCCATTGTGCAAGCTGACTCTGAAAAATAATTCAGGGAACAGCAGAGAGTGGGAGACAGAACAACCATCTTAACAGCAATGTCAGGCTGTAACTGCTGTCTGTTCCTGTGCATCTGTGTGAATGCAGGGGAACTGATCCTGTCTGCACAGAGAAACATGACTTTGGAGTAAAAACGTAGAGAACTCTCATGGGAGGAGGGAATCAATTGCACATAACCAAGGGTCTCTAAGATTTGATTAGGAGGATAAATTCAGAATTTTTAACTTCTGTGTTTTGAATTTTCTGAAGAAATCTGGGCACCTAATTAATGCACTAAAGTTGGATGACTAAAGCTAGCACCTGTAAATAACCCAAGTGACATCAGTTGCTGGTAAATAAAAATTTCGTTGATGTTTTATATTTGCATATTTCTAGAAACAGGATGTGGAGTGCAGGTGGGGTTGTTGGTTGGTTGGTTTTGGTTGGGTTTTTTTTCCAGTCTGAAGGTAAACCAAAAAATCAAGTATGCTGTTGTCAGTTGAATGGTATCTTTTACACTCCATCCTCATCCTTGGTTGTGTTTTGTGGGGTTTTTTTTCTGGTTGTTGTTGGTTTTGGTTTTTTGTTGGTTTTTTTTTCTGCGTGTGGGGTTTGGTTTTTTCTCTCTCCCCCACCCCCTTCCCCTTTTTTCTTTTCTTTTTTTTCCTTCCTTTTTTTACTCCTAAACTACTATTTTTTAGAGTGAGCCAGACCTGGAGAAGGGGCTGGAGATGAGAAAATGGGTCCTGTCAGGAATCCTAGCCAGTGAGGAAACCTACCTGAGCCATCTGGAGGCTCTGCTGCTGGTAAGTCCTGATGGCAGATACCATTTCAAACACTGCTTCTTGAATTCACTGCTGCTTCCATCCGAAGTTTTTCAGAACTTCATATACCATGGGTTACAAGTTGCCAGGTACAAGGGGCACCTTCCTCTTCTCCAGTAGAGAATGGTACTATTTCTCTTCTTCAGTAGAAGAAGAGAGGCTTAAAGAAATGTCTGGATATGGCACAACCAGGGAGTTATTAGTGTGGTAGTATCCAGGAGCTCTGTCTTTCCTTATCCTGTGCTAATTGTTAGACACGTTGCTGTACAGCTGGACAGAGATTAAGGAAATGGAGTGCAAAGGGATTTTAATTGCACCATTAATATCCTGGGAAAATCCACCTACTAGGGATGGCTGGTCCCCATGAGAGAACTTGATAATGTCTAGCTTTCAGGAGCTGCGTGAATGCAAATATCACTTATTAATAGGATGAAAAACAACTCTCTGGGGGGATGTGTTGTAATGTGGCAAGTGTGAATGTACTTGGTTTGCATGATAACCATTTCCTTCTTCCAGCCTATGAAGCCTTTGAAAGCAGCTGCCACCACCTCTCAGCCTGTGCTGACTAGTCAGCAGATTGAGACAATATTCTTTAAAGTGCCTGAGCTCTATGAGATCCACAAAGAATTCTATGATGGGCTCTTTCCCCGGGTGCAGCAATGGAGTCATCAGCAACGTGTAGGGGATCTCTTCCAAAAGCTGGTGAGTCAGCTGCCATCACCAAAGGTTCTGTTACCTCCCCTGTATCCCACAGGTGCTGGCACACTTCCCTGTGGTACCTGTGCATAGACTGAAGGATGAAAGCTCATAGTTGGGTTAGATGAGAAGCTTCTAGCTTTGCCACTGCAGTGAAGGGCCTACAGCAAAAGTGGCCATTTCATTGCCTTTAATTAAAGACTCCAGAAAACTATGCTACTAATACAAAGACAATTTCACAGAGGTGTTGAATCTCCAAGGTGTCTGCAGTGTCGTCAAATCATTTGCTTTAGAGGAAGATGTGAGAATGGCATACTTCTTAATACCAGCAGCTAAGTGTTTCTCATCATTGCTGAACTCCCTCACACATGCTTCCTTCTCTCTGTGGTGCTTTGTTCTATCTTGTGCTGCTTTCCCTTGGTTTATGGTCATCACCTTTGGCTTTTCTTTTCCACCACCATCCTGGCCTTGATATTCCCCTTGCTGCTGTGCTGATGCAGTCGACCTGATGCTGAGAATCCTCCAAGCAACCTCAATAAAATTCTCTGAGTGCAGAACAGGACTAAGGACATATGCAACATATTCCTGAGGCTGAATTAAAATTGCTGAGTTTCTCAGCCAGATGACAAATTGTTTGCATTCTAGGAGATTCCTTTGGCCACTTTAGCCTCTCCCCTAGCATGTGCAGAGAGTGAAGGATTAAGGGAGCTGTTTTTTCCTTTTTAGAAAAGAAAAGAATCTCTGCATTCCTGAGGTGCCTCTGATTCTCGGGGTAGGAGTGACATTCCAGTGAGGGGTTTATTGGATGGGGAGTGTGCTTTACCAGGGTCACTCAATTGTTAGCAGCTGTGGAGCCCAGCACCATCCCCATCCCCTATGGAGCTGGAGGAGATGGGCCTGGAAGATGATGTTTTCCATGCATGCCAACAGCTCAAGATCAAAATATGGGAATCTGCTTTTCACTGCCAGCGTGTTTTAGCCAGGAGGGGTCAAGTTGATGCCTTGATGAGTAGTTCATGGTATGCAGTTTGAGCAACTGGTTTAAGACAAAACCACCAGCTGCTGAAGCAAAGATACAGAAGGTTGCTGGAAGTGGAAGCCTCACAAACTGCATTGGAAGTGTATTGAAAGCAGCAATGAACATAGCACTGATTGAAGAAGACCTGTGTATATTCTTTACCACTGCTGGCTGTTGAGCAAGCTTTGACTTACTGTACAGCTACTTAGACCATGTCTTGCTGGTGGTGATCCCAGGTGCAGAAGTTAAGCCTTCCTGACACTTGGTTTTTATGCTGCTCTGATTTGTCTGCATTTGTGATGGAATCATTGATTTTAGTGGCTTAGTGTTGGAAGCAAAGGAGCAAATTGCCCTAACACAGGGAGCTTTGAGCTAGCGTAGCCGTTTCCGTGCCTGGTGGTTTGGTACAGTGTCAGTATCAGTGGGAATTGGGAACTCTTTGCTGGATGAGATAAATCTAATCATTCTGGTCAGGCAGTGGGAAGCAGCTAGATGAGAGGGACAGCAAGAACATCAGACATTACAAGACATCTGTACTGGATGTACATCAGATCTTTTGGAGCAGGCTGTTTACTTGTGGTGCTGTCATGCAATCTGATGATAAACACCGGAATCCTCATTATTATCCTGAGGTGCCCGGCGACATTCATTTGCTTTAATATCATGCAAAACAAAGCACCATGGATTGAAGCTGTAGATAATACATGCAAGGAGTTTTACAATTTCATGTGGTCTGGCACAAAATCCATTTGCAACATCAGTGGCTGTTATTCCACCTTTTTCCTGTTGAAACTAAGGGAAAGGAAAAAAAGACACTATGCATGTGGGAGTGAAATATGCTTCTCATTTTGAGGGAATATTTTGTACATATTTTTTTACAACTAGAAAGGAAACACTTGAGAACTGTTTTTAGTAGTGAAGAAGTATTTAGCAAATATTATCACCCATAGTTTTCGGGAATGGAAATTTTTTTTTTTAAGAAAGCTGGTTATTTGTACCAAAGCCAGTTTGATTTTCAGTGTGTTCTTTTTAATTGAAAAATAGAAAATTTAAACCAGCATGAAAACTGTGTGTGAGCATTATTGCTTTGATTGGAAGCTCAGTTTTTAATGAAAAAAAAATGTTTTCATGCTGGCATGTTTAGAGGAGGAAAATGAAAGCTTAGAAAGACTGCTCAGGAGTAGCAGGAAATGAAAGAGTCACACAGGAATGGAAAAACTTTAAAGCTCTGCCATGTTGGCTGGCATCATCCCAGAGTATGGTTGACTTTCTGAATGCAAACGCAGCTCAGAATGCCAACTGTATCCTGGGCTGCATCAAAGGAAGCATGGCCAGCAGGTCAAGGGAGGTGATTCTGCCCCTCTACCTGCCTTTTGTGAGACTCCACCTGTAGTACTGCATCCAGCTCTGGAGCCCCCAACACAAGAAGGACATGGATCTGTTTGAGCAAGTCCAGAGGAGGGCTATGAAGATGATTGGAGGGCTGGAACACCTCTTCTGTGGAGACAGGCTGAGAGAGCTGGGCTTGTTCAGCCTGCAGAAAAGAATGCTCCTGGGAGACCTTATTGTGGCCTGCCAGTATCTGAAGGGCTCCTACAAGAAGGCTGGGGAGGGACTTTTTACAAAGGCTTGTAGTGACAGGACGAGGGGTAATGGTTTGAAACTGGAAGAGGTTAGATTTAGATTGGAAATAAGAAGGAAATGCTTCACTCTGAGGGTGGTGAGACCCTGGACCAGGTTGCCCAGGAAAGTCATGGATGCTCCATCACTGGATGTGTTCAGATCTAGGTTGGATGGGGCCTTGAGCAACCTGGCCTAGTGGGAGGTGTCCCTGGCAACCCCCCAGGGGGGCTGGAACTAGATGGTCTTTAAGGTTGCTTCCAACCCAAACCTTTTTATGATTCTATGAAACCAAAGTGATAAGCCCTGCAAATGATCAGTACTTCTGGCAGCAGTTTCTTCACAGAATTGTGCCCCAGTAGCAAATACAGATTTTCTCCCTACAGTGCTGGGGCCAGGTCATTCTTGGTGTGAGTGCAGTTTCCTTCAGCTTAAGTCATAACTGTATTATTTTGTATGAGTGTTGTAACTGGTTCCTAATCTTTCAGTAAAACCTGACCTAGGAAATAGCTCGCTGTTTCTTAGCCTCTGTTAGCTGAAGAAATTCGTGCAGGGAATGTTATTCTGAGAATGGCTTTTTCTCTTCCATCGTCTCTTACACAAAGCTCCATAGAGAATGGGGAACACAATGATTATGAGAGAGCAAGAGAGGAAAAGAGCACTGTCTGTGGGAAAGTTAACTGCTCTGCCTGTTGCACCTCTTGGGCAGAAGTGTCAGGGAAGTTGCAGAAATAATAAGGTAAGCGCAAGCTCTTCTGGTAACAAACTTCTCTTTAATGGAGCCTTTTACAGCACTCCACCTGTTGGCTCGCTACTGACCGGGCACTTGCAAGCATGTTCAAGCTGCTGAGGTGTTTACAGCACAGCCTGTGCAGCTCTGCAACACAAAACCAGCTCTGCAATCCAGACAAGCTTGGAAGCTATCCAAATTGGATCTTACGTTCTCTGGCACGAATATGGCTGCAATTCCTAAGTCAGCAAATGAGATCAGTGCTAAGACCAGTGATAATATCGGCTTATTACTGCACTCTGAGGCCTGCTTCATCTTCTTCTGAACCAATTTCATATTCCTTCTGCTGGAAAAACTGCCATTTTCTGTCACCTAGTGCTGTAGTCACTGCCTCCCAAACAGATTGTGCTCTGGATCTCTCTTCTGTATTTTCAGTGCTCTGCAGCTCTCATAACGATGTTCACTAATGCAGATATGGGCTAATATCTGGGTTTGATTTAGTGTGTCCATCATGCTAAAGCCAACAAGTAGCTTACTGGGGTCACATTTGTGCCGTTGGGCTGAATCATGCCTGTCTGATTCATATTTTGTGGCAAATAGCAGCTCCAGTTACATCAATGAACTAAAATATTAAAGGATACTAATCTGGCAGTTCAGAAGGGAAAAATAGATGGCAATAATAAGGATGTGTCATTCTTGCAGGCTTCCACATCCTTCACCAGTGAACTTGTTCAGCGTAGATGGAACCGGGTGCATGAGAGCCCCTGTGCTGGTTAAGCAAAGCTGACAGGTCAGAGATGTCTTTCTGGGCCGGCTCAGCATTCCCTGCAATTCTTTGGTGTGAAGAAACATGACCTGATCATTAAATACTGAGGTTGGCCATCCCAAACTGTCTTCTTCCCTAGCGTTTATTTTATTTTGTTTTGCTTCCTGCAGGCCAGCCAGCTGGGAGTGTACCGGGCCTTTGTGGATAACTATGAAGTTGCTATGGAGACAGCAGAGAAATGCTGCCAAGCCAATGCTCAGTTTGCTGAAATCTCTGAGGTAATGTCATGGTATTCAGACACACGAGCCGTCTGGGTCTGACTAATACCCCGCGGTGTCACTCCTCTCTATCCTCCAAGTGTCTTTGCAGTCCTGACTTTGGAGAAGTTGTGAGCTTCTGTAAACTCACTGCTTCAGCTGGTGTTCTTACAGCGATTTATACTTTGGGCTAATAGAGGTTATCACATAGACAGCCTTTATGTGCTGTCCTCACCCAGGCAATCTTGTAAAAATTGCTTTGAACTTCACAGCTCTGTGCCACCTTCATGCATTTCTAGAAGGGAAAGCTGTATTTGAGTTTCTCAAATATTTCTCTTGCTAGCCATGATGCTGACTATGGTGTAAAAAGCCTTCCTTAATGGCTTACGTTATGGCTGTCAGTGGGATTACAGGCTTCACTGGCATGGAGAGGAGGAGAGAGTAGCTCTCTGTTTAAATAGACAAGTGTGTCAGCCATAATCTGTAATAATATTCATTGGGCTGCTCTGATTTCCCTGTTTGAGAGGAGTACCTTATGTCCAAGGATTTTGAATACCTTTCCAGGCTTCCCAGGCCACCAGCTTTGCCTGCAGTGCATGGTCTCATTGACTCTTTTGTATTGCAGTGATTATCTTGAAGAACACAGTTGCTAAGAAAACACAAACTTCATATGTGTGTCCTTAAAAACAAGCAGAGAAATAATTGGAGCTGAATAATACTAGGGGCATTTATTGCTCTGAAGAAAGACCCAAGTACATTCAATATTGCACGTCCCTTTAGATTTGTATGATAAAGAGGTGAAATAAAGCATATTCCCTGTGTGAAATTAGGGGAGTGAGGGTTGTCTTTAGGGACCTGTTGTACTACTCATGAGAGTGCAAATGTCTTCTGTTCTCTCCTGAGCATTTTCATCAGATTCCGGTCATTTGCCTGACCACTTCTGTGCTCTAGTGGTGTCCATATATTAATAAAGTAGCTTCCCATGTGCTTACTTTTCTTTCAGTACTAAAATGCATTTCATGGACTTTCCCATGTGTTAGTAGTTATTTGTATAGATAGTTTTATGGTAGTCCCTAGAAGACAGAATAGAGATGAAGGCCCCAAAGTCCTGGGCTCTGTGCAGATCCGTTAGGTTTGCTGTTTTCTGAAGGATAATTCTGAAACCATGCTAGAAACGACTCTTATTTGGAATGCTGGTTGACAACACTTTTGCATTTGTGCCCTGGTGAGGATTTCAGAGCTCAGCACCTTAATGCCTGTAGCTTTGTAGCCATGTGCAAAGAGAAGAGTCACAGGCATTGTTCCTTTTCTGCCATGAAAGAGAGCTGCCTTGTCCAAGGTCAGCCAGCTCTGAGTACAGGTATAAGGAAGTATAACCTGGGGATACTGAATTCCAGTCCTGTACTGTATTTATTGATGGTGTACACATGCTGTGACAAATGGCTGAATCCTTATGGACCTGTCTTTCTCCCACAGGTGATTTAAAACCTCCACCATCCCTGTTACTAGAGGTGCTTCCCTGCTTTGCTGCATCTCTAATGACATGCACTCCTAAGAAAATTGCTTAATGTTTGAGATGTGTGGTTGCCAGTGACATGGCAATGGTAGATTTACCAAGAAGGAAAGGATATTTTCCCTTCACTGACTTGAACTGTGATAGGGCTGTCCTCTATTCACACTTAGGCCTTCCCTTGGAGAAGCAGATAGTCTCTTACATTCCCATGTGATATTTCAAGGTTACTGACCATCTGCTACATGGGTTTTCTTTTTCTTTTAGAATCTGAAGGCTAGAAGCACAAAGGAATCTAAAGATCAGACGACAAAAAATTCCTTGGAAAGTGAGTGATCCGTGCAGAGGAGACTGTGGTTTGTCAGGACTGTGTGGAGGCTTTTGCCAAACCTCTACTCTCTCTTTTTCTGTTTAAATACTGGAAGGCTGTGGAGTCTCTGCCGGCGCTACCTGGGAAATCACTTCCCTTTTGCTAAGTAGCGCAGACCTTGGGTGTAGTAAGATGCATGAATGCATGGGGAAGACACTGCCCAGCTTAAAACCTCATCGGTCCCTTTGGGCAAATCCAGGCCAAGCAAAGGACTGCTGTGATTTTAAGAGAATATCTGCTCCCCAGTGATAGCACAAATGCAGTCTTAGCAGTTACTGTTAGATGGTTTTTGTCCTGTGGTAGCATGTAGAGAACCTGGTCAAGATCAGGTTCCATGGTGCTTGTCTCTATGTACATAAGTAGAAGACACCCCATGTTGTGAGAAGCTTCCATACTAAAAGCCACTCCCTTCCTGTTTTGGCCTATTAGCACTCAACATGTCATGCTGAACTCCAGAAGGGAGGGAGGCACTGCCAGCCTTGCAGGGACCTCCTTGGCAGCTTTAATAGTGTGAAGCCTGATTGTGACCTGTGGGACCAGGCAGGTTCCCAGGGAAGTGTCAGAAGCGTGCCATGCTGCGCAGTCGTTCTGTACTACAGTCAGTGCTCCTCATCCACTGCCAGGTAGGGCAGTGCTCACAGTGGGCCCCTGCTGTGGAAGCACATTTATTTCCTCTGTGTGTTCATCTGTGTTTTATTGGCTGTGCAGCACAATAACCTTAGTGAAGGGAGTTTTCCAGTAGCTCCTTGGTTAATAAACCTGTGCCTCAGTTCAGTTGCTGTGTTTAGGTACCTTTTCCTTATCTTCCTGCTGCTTTTTTGTTTTTCACAGCTCTATTATACAAGCCGGTGGATCGAGTGACTCGCAGCACACTTGTCCTGCATGTAAGTATCCAAAGGGTAGTTTTAAAACTTCAGACCCCTTTCCTATTTTTTTTTGCCCTTAAAACTTTTCATGGGTCTGCAGGATTGCAAACCCAAATCTATTATGCTGCATAAGAGCCTCTTCCCTTTACACTAAGGGGAGGGACCCTGCTACCTGTTCAGTGGTGTTACCAAGAAGTGCAGAGTATTATGCTCTTCCTGTAGAGATAAAGCCTTGCTCTAATCTGTAAGAAGCTGGAGCATCTTGTCCCAGCTCTAGTTAGGAGCTCTCAGACATTTCTGCTTTCCAGTGCTGCTCATGATTCTGTTCTTTGTTCGTGTTCCTGGTGTCAGGATTTGCTCAAGCACACTCCAGTGAGCCACCCTGATCATCCACTCCTGCAGGATGCTCTGCGGATCTCACAGAACTTCCTCTCCAGCATCAATGAAGAGATCACTCCTCGTCGGCAGTCCATGACTGTTAAGAAGGGGGAGGTGAGTCTTCCTGCTTTTGTTATTTTCTCAGTTTCTAAATGCTGGTTGTGCCTGCTCTGTAGAGCAGACTGAGAAGTTATGCTATTAATTCGTTTGTTGCTAAGAAACAGTTTATGCAGTGTCCTCGTTCTCTAGAGGGTGCAGTACAGTTCTTCTGTTTTCTGTTTGGAAAATAGTTTGGAAACCCAGAGAAAAACTGTAATTAGAGTTTTGTCCTTAGCATTGTTATAATCATTTGTCATACATAATTTCTGTGATGCGTATTGCTGTGCACCTAAATGAATTTGTATTTTACATACAAACAGAAATGAAACAGGAAACCTCGCAAGAGAAAAAAAAAAAAAAATGAAGAAGTATCAGAAATTGTAAATTATTATGAAAAGTTTTTCCAGAATCTTCACTCTTGCCATCAAACTCACTTTTTACATCCCCATTTCTAAAGAATAATGTTGTAAATGGGACTAGGAAGCAAACCAAATGGAGTGGGTTGGGAAAGCCAAGGGAGATGATTAACTCCTAAGGGTGTAACATAACTCTTCTCAGCTCTGCTAGGAGCTGGACTGCAGCCAGAAAGCTCAAAGATGTGCAGTTCCTTCACCTGGATGCAATGTTGTGCAAGGAGGGCGTAGAGCTACACAGTGGGCAACTCCTGCATGTGGGCTTGATTCATCTGTCCTGTAATTTCAATAGAAAGCAACTCAGTCCTTCCTGATGAGAGCTGACAGAAGTATTAAGAGAGAGAAGGATGTGGGAGATTGGGCAAAAAAAAAGGTGCCGCTCAGGTAGTATATGTGTAAGAGGAATCGTGGCAGCATGCCAGAGACACTGCCTGATCAAAAGTGACCCAAATTACCCTGTACAAAACCATCTCTTACAAAGCCCAGGAGACTGTTAAGACACCATGAACCTTCATGATGTATTCCCACATCCTGTCAGCTAAACGTGCTTGCTTTTAGCTGTTAAACTCATTTTCGGCTGACACAGATTTGCTAGAAGCTGCAGTGCTGGGAATTTGGTGCACTTTGTCCTGCAAGTCTTGCTCATTGTCTCATTTTGTCAACTGAGGAGAGTGCAGGTGAGAAAAGAGGAGGAGGGGCTGAGCAATTGGAGGCTGAGGTAGGAGCTCAGACATCAGTCACCAGGGCCTCAGTGATAGTAGATGGCCTCATTAAAGTGGAAGCTGATTGAGTCGTAGCAGAAATCACAGGCTAGAATGCCCCCCTCACAGGAGAGGGAGCATTTTGTGTTCTCCAGTTGTCTGTCAGCATCTCAATGAGGGATGCAGGCTTTGAAAAGTGTCATGCAGAATCCTAATGAGGTGCCAGAGCCCAGGCAGAGGGCCAGGCTCAGGAGGATGATCCTGATGAGTTCTTTCTGGAGTGATGTATTTGGCAGATCTTAGAAAGCAGGAAGGGGAGGCTTGTCAGGATTGGGCTCAGCAGGCCTGTTTGCGCTCTCACTGGTCCTGCAGTGACCCCGTGTATGACATGGGCAGGGAAAGAAGGGGACGGACCCAACCAGAGAGCTTTGTGCTCTCCCTCACTGCACACAGCTTGCTCTGAGCCCAGGGAAGAAAAGGACTTGCTTCTGATGCTTCCCAGAGTTTGCCTTCCACTCTGGGAATCTGATGGTGGAAAATGTCTGTAGTCATTTGACACCAATATCCCGTTTTTTAGAAAGTGGCAGTGTCCCAGTTGACACCACTATGTCTAGAGAATAAGCGTGTTCACTTTCTGCATAGCAATCCAGAGACACAAGTCTGCTCCCAGCTACAATGTGTGGGTTAGTGATGGCTGCTCCTTCCTACGAGCTACTCAGCTTGGGGTCATAGCTGGGTTTTGTTTATGCCCGTAAATCTTTCCTCTTCTGCTTATCCTTTCCTCCCACTCATCTTGCTTGTGCTTCCCCTAGGGTGACAGGACAGTGTGCAGTTTGCATCTCCTAATTGACTGCTCTCAATGCATAATGCATTTTTTATTTTAATGAATCACCAGCTTGCTTTGATGGCTTTTTTCATTATTTGTCTTCCTCCCATTGAAATTTCCTTGGTGGAAAGGAAGAAGGGAAAAAAGCCCTTTCCCCTCATGTATTGCTTAGGTGCTGATCTTGGTTATCTTTTTTTCCCCAGTCCTTGCCTTTTATGTGGAATATTTTTCCCCTTTGAGTGTGTAATGGGGAGGAGTCAAATCTCCTTTACCAGCCTCTTGCTCCAGCTCTTTTTTTTCAGGATTGCTTTGAACTGGGGAAAGCAGCCAGTTGTTAATCTCCCTAGTGACAGGCAGATAAGGAGAGGAGTGCAGGTCAGAAGAGAGTACAGGCTCATCAGCACAATATTCCTCCCATTGCAAAAGGTGATTCCCTGCTCTGGGAGCATCGACTACCTGCTGTCTTCCTATGTGATATCAGCTGCCCTTCCTGCACCCCAGCCCCCTGGCTCTGCTTGGCTCGGAAGGATTTGTTCTAATTCTAGACTTAAGCATATGAACTGAAAGTTTTCTGTGATGTGTGGACCTGGTTTAATTCGCTGGGCTGAATGAGTATTTCAGGTAGTGTGAGGAGATGGGAACAAAGCGGGTAAAACCATTCACCAGGGACAGAAAGGGTACAGCAGGGAAGGCAGCACTGGTGGGTTGTTAAACCTATGAACACATAGTTTGGTCCTTGCTGCCTGCCAGGCTGACTGTAGCTGATCTCTGCTTTGTGGTTTGCTGGGGGCTGCAGTATGGAGGGGACAGGAGAGCACCAGCTGTACCCTGGTAGCACAGGAGAGCCAGGAGGGCTTATCTGGGCTTTTGGGTCTACTTCCACTCAGCCTGATCTGATATATTCTCTTGCTCCCTCCTTCCCATATTTCTGCTTTTGTGGTTTTACTTTTTTACTTTTTTTTGGTGGACTCTCTGCAGTTATCCACTCTTTAAATAACCAAACAAATGACTGTAGAGCTTGTGTCATCTTTCCCTGCCAGAAGTAAGGGCTTACATTTCCAGGTAATTCAGTCTGTTATTGCAAAGCAGGAATAAACGAAACTGCAGAGTTCATATGGGAGGTAGTGGTTCCTTTCTTGACTGCTACTCACCTGATGCTCTTTGCAGGATGTTGTCTCAGGGCAGTTCACACCATCAGAGTGGTGGTGGCTGCCATTTCTACCTTGTCCCTGGCTGTGCGGTCCACCCTCTGAAGTGTTCAGGCTGTGTGATCCCACAGTGGCATGGAGGAACAGAGCTGCGTAAAATTGAAGCCCTTTTGAGTTTTGGGTCACTCCACTGGCTTACTGTCTGGTCTCACCAGCACCAGTGCAGACACAAGGCGGCTGACAGGCAATTCCTTCTGGGATCAAGCCCACTAGATCGTAACATGTTGGATCAGACTGTGCTGCTGCACACCTTTTCCCTTGCCCTGGAGAGAAGAGGCTGCTTGGCAAGCTGCTCTACTGTGTTTCTAAATGTGGTTTTAAACTGCAGTCAAGGAAGGGACTGGGAATTGCCTTAGGCTCCTGTTGAATTTGGTAGAGACCAACCAAGCTAGGGAATGGAAAGGACAAGGGACATTTGCAGGGGAGCAAGAAGTTCAAATTAAAGCCTTTGAAAAGCTGGGAGCTAAGCTTAGATATGGACAACCATGCACAGCTTGAGGCCTGGTGCCTACTGCCTCTGGAGACCTTGGGCAGATATTGGCAATAGAGCACTCAAAAATGATCTCGGATGCTTCAGACTCTGTCTTACAGCTGCAGTCAGAGAGCTCCTGGTGACAGCAGCTTTGGAAAGCAAGAAGAAAGGCTATTAAAGTGCTCAAAGAGCTCCCTCGGCAGAGCATCCCCTTCTTCTGCAGTGCTGGTCTTGCAACACATGCACACGCACGCACACACAAGGAATCATTTTCTTCCTACGCTCTACCGAAAGCCAAACCACCTCTTCCTTACTGACATATGCCAATACCCATCTCCTGCTTTTACCCTCCTCCTCCTGCATCACACATGTTCCAGTCCTTCCCGGGGCTCTCACCCACGCACGCTGCAGGCCTCTGCTGTCACCACGTCGGATCAGCTCTTTCCTCGGCACACAAGTGAAGGGACAGCCTTTTGTACAGCTGTGGTTCTGGATGAGTAGCTGTTTAAATTCCTACTTTTTGTCATGCGTCTCAGACAAGCTGGTCTTCTGCCACGCTTCCTGGAGTTAAACAGTACTTGACAGCTGCAGGATTTATCATATGCAAATGGCACAAAAACACTGTGGGATGAATAGATGAGCACACAGGTAGTCGTGAGGTCGGTAGCAGAGGAGGGGAAGATGCTCACTGTGACAGAGTAAGAGGAGGAGGACAGCAACAGGCAATCCAAAGAGGATATCCAAGCACTGAAAGATGTACAGGGAGAGCTTTTTTGTCCAGAGCACTGAGGTGGGTGGGAGGAGGAGAAGAAGGTGAAAACATGCAAAAGAAAGCAGGGCCTAGAAAGGAGGCTTGGGACTTAATACTACGCCAGTACAGCAGCTTTGCAAGAGCCACTGAAAGTATCAGTCAGCTCAGGCCTCGTTTGAGAGATTAAGGATGATCCTAACTCACTCCATTATAATACAAAATAGGAAGTTTTCCCCCAGGGCTCCTGGAACATTTTTCTATAGCTAAGATGAGCTCCTGTGCTGGACACCTGGTAGCCTTGGGACTGCCTCTGGAAGAGAGAAGGTCACTTTGCCACTGTGCTGTCACTCTGATCCTAAGCTTTTGTTTGCTTGGATATTTATTTGGTTTCTGTATGTCATGTCAAGGTGTTTTAGGAAAACTTCAGCACCTTTGGTAACCTTAGCAAACAGTAACTTTGCAAACAAGGTAGAGGGATGGTTTCTATTGTATGCCATGTACAGTATGATCACCCAGCCAAAAGACCTTGTGTTTCAGAAGACTCTGTGTAACAGGAGGCCACTTAAGGAATAGCTGTTGCTGGCCCTGTGTGGGACAAGTTGACCTTGGTTCCCAAACAGCTAGAGAATGCCTGTGAAGCTGAGGTGGCATCTGTCTGAGGGGGCTGATGGCTCCCCCAGGGTGGGGTAGGATGGGCTGACTCATGTCGGGAGGTCTGGGAAGGTGTCCTGCACTCCCTCACTGTGGGATTTGGCAGGGATCTGGTAAGCCAGTTGGGAAATCCTTTTATTGTTTTCCTCTGACCTGCTGAACCCTCCCAGCAAGATGAATCATTTGCAACAAAGGATGTGATCCTTTGCTGGAAGCACTACTCCTCTGTTCCACTGGTGCTGAGCTGCCTGGGGCATGCCTGCTGTGCCCAGACCTAACAAAAGTCCTGTTTTCCAAGAGAAGCTAGTAGTTAGATCTAATATCAAGCTCCAAACCCCTGGGAGGAGAGATTTCCTGACTTGATTCAAAAATGTTTTCTCCTGTCCTCTCCTCCCCAGATAATTGGTTGCTTTTGTGGCAGTTTACCCCTGCTGGCTGAAGGGAGACCTTCCCAATTAGCTCAAGAGTGAGAAGATACCAAGAATGAAAGGTCTGGGAAGCTCAGTGTTTTCCTTTGAGTGGCTGACTGGAATACATGACTTTCACCTCTTCTGTTCCAGTCAAGCTTAGGAAATAACAGCCTTGTTGTCTTCCCACCCAGCTCTTTCTGGAAGATCATGCTGCCAAAGCCTTTTTGTTGCCTCATGGTAGCACCATGTCTCGTGTCAGTCAGGGTATTTTGTACCCAGGAGTGCCAGCCAAAATAAACTCGGTGCAGATGAGTGGTACCTCAGTCCCAGGTGAGAAGTGTGAATCTCACTCCTGTTTTGGCATCACATGGCTGAGCTTTCTGCTTGGCTTTTGGGGAGATGTGGAACAGAGAGCATGGCTGTTTGGAGGAAGTCTGCTTGGATGGTGACAGCCAGTGACTGTGCTGCAGCATGTGAGGTGCAGTTTCAGAAGGCAGAAGAAGGGGAGGCCTGTCAGGACCAGGCAGGCCACATGGAGAAGTTTGTAGCCTTGCTGCAGGGAATACTGATGAGCTCTTCTTTCTTATTTTGCGGAGGCCTCTATATGGGCTTCCCCTTCACTTGAAGATGTGCTTATCTGCAAAATGCTCTGCTCTAGATGATGGTACTGGAATACTGCCAAAAGCAGGGGGCTGATCTAGGGTTGATCAGTAATCTTTCACAGTCCTCCCACAGCTCTCAGGGGCCTCTGCCCTTCACTGTTGGTGAAGAAACACATTGCTGGCCATGTTGTTGGCCTGTCTCTGCCACCAGAGACATCCTCCCAGGATGGAGCACTGAATATGTGCTCTGGACTAGCTGGGGATATATTTCAGCTGGGAAGTCAGCAGGGTGCTGAGCTGGAGTCTTGGCTGATCTCACATGCTGCTGGTGTCTGGCAGAGGGGAGCAGAAGGCCAGGTCAAGACTGTACCATGTCCCTGCCAGGTAGGGAAGGGACAGTGCCACATTCTGCTGGGTAGCAGAGATGAGTGAGCTGTGAAAACATCTTTACACCTAGGAACAATGAGCAGAGGTTGAGCTGGCAACAAGCTGCTGTTCTCATTGCCCTGGAGGAGCTGAGCTGGTTTGCAGTGTAATTAATATGCATCAGATCTAGAAACCTGAGATCAGGGGTTTGGCTTGCCTAGAAAATACTCTTTCCTGCTTCATTATTGCTCCCAAATGAAATTCTTTGCAGCTTTGGAGAGTGTTTTTGCTACTGACAACATACTGCCTCCTGTAAATAAGCATGTATTTATTTATTTATTTCTAAAGCTCACTGTTTCTAGTTTCCTTCCTGGGGTTTGTTCACCAGGCAGGAGGGGGAGGCACGCACAAGTGACCATCAGCAGCAGAGACATTAATGCAGGCAGGTGTCCTCCCCAAAACCACTGAGGAGAAGCCAGGAGGATCATGCCCACTTAAAAATAACCATTAACCTATGTACAGGCCTTTTGGAACCTGGATCACTGCTGGGTACCAGATCTCCACAGACTGCCCAGCAATGGTGCAGCAGTCTGTCAGGGAGCAGCCTTGCTCCCTGGCACTATGGGAAAGGTGCTGCTTTTGCTGCTGCTCACAGATTTCCACCAAGCTGAGATGCTGACACTGCTCTGTGTGCTTCAGCAGCTAGCTGTAGTGCTAGTGCTGCTGTGGACAGGA
Organism: Actenoides hombroni; assembly: GCA_024336885.1. Taxonomy (NCBI): domain Eukaryota; kingdom Metazoa; phylum Chordata; class Aves; order Coraciiformes; family Alcedinidae; genus Actenoides; species Actenoides hombroni. The sequence continues at coordinate 3,289,984 of WUAM01000275.1, forward strand.
AAATGCAGACTCTTAGTCCACGTCAGGAAGTTTAGGGTGCTGCAGGACAGAGTGTGGATACAAGAACTATGTCTGCAAGGGCATTTCTCTGCCTTGTGCTCCTTGCCACGATGCCTGCTGGGCTCAGGACTGATGTGGTTTGTTTTCATTTCAGCGAGCCAAGATGGGAAGAATGACGGGCGGAAGGAGAGGCAGCGTGGGGGTTTGCACTCCCACACCCTCTGCAGTAAATGTCTGCAGGGCTTGGTAGTCACGCAGCAGACAAAACCCATGGGGCACAACCTGAGAAACTGAGGCATCAGTTCTGGTTTGGATGTCCTGCCCGTGCTCAGGTTAAGTGCTTTCCTGGTGCATGTTGCTGTGTGGCTGAGCACAGCCACCTCCTGGAAATGGATGGGTTTCATGTCTGTGTTTCCCAGCATGGGGATCACAAAGATACTGCAGGTCAGGAGTGAGTCGTGCTCCAAGTCTGGAGCAGGCTGACAGCAGAAGCAGGAAGTGTTGGTTAGTGCTGGACAGCAGTGTCAGACCAGTCTTAACCCCAGCCACAGTGCTCTCTAGGCACATACAGTGTGTGCAGCATGTCACTCATTGGTGACAGGGCAGCATCCTCTTAGCTGGAATAGCAAGGAAACGCTGACAGCTACACGTGTTGGTGGGAATAAAATTTGCTCCAAGTTGAATACCCTGGACTTCTGTTTGAAAGTCAGTGGGAGATACCTATTCCAGCTGTGCACTCAGAGTCCTATTGATCCTGATATCAGAGCACACGGCCTGAGCATAGAGCAGGGCTTGAAACTCCTGGCTTGGTCACTGGTAACAGCCAATGGCCATGTGCCTCAGTGCCAGCACTCCAGCTCTTTTGTCTTCCAACTATGGGATCCCCATAAGGGAATTAGGAAGGTGATGCTCTGCCTATCAACGTGTGCCTCTTTTTTTAGGAGGCTGTAAAGCTCCCTGGAACTAGAAATAAGAATAAAGGCATCAGGGCTGTGCAGTTTCTTTGCATCTTCTAGGTTTGAGGAAAGTTTATATGATATATAAAAATGATTTAAATGGGCCTGGGGTGGGGGCATATCCAGATGGTCCTATTTAAACACAAGCTGGTAAGGGACTATGGGGGAGTTTGCTAGATGCACATTTTGTTTAGAAATTACCCCTTAACATCACTTGTAATAAAGAAGCAGCAGTGGCCTTCAGCTGTTAATGTTAACCGACTGCTGTTGTGAATGGGGAGAGGAGGTGTGGAGGTGGTCGCTTCTCTTTCTCCCTGCTGGGGTAGCTGAAGCTGAATTCAGTGTCTGTGTGAGTGACTCCTGAGAAAAGTGGTGTTTGCTGCGCTCTGCTGGTCTGTGAGGGGATGGATGATGCACTGTCAGTGACTGTGGCCTTTGGCTACCCAGGAGCTGGGCAGTGACTCACAATAAATTACACTTGGGCTCAGGAGCAGGTGCTGGAGAGAAGCCTGACCCAGTACCAGATGCTGGAGATGCATGGCCATTTCTGTCCTGGGAGAGAGGGCAGCCGAGGGGCAGAGATTACAGCAAGGGACATTTAATAGTCTTTTTTTTTTTTTTCTTTCCTAAATGAGACCAATTTACTGAACTGACTCTGGTAGGAGTCGTGTCTAAAGAATGTGTTGCCTCAGTGCCAAATCTGGAGCTCATAATGCACTAACTAAAATATTTTTCCTGTTCTTTTCACCAGCACCGGCAGCTGCTGAAGGACAGTTTCATGGTGGAGCTGGTTGAGGGGGCTCGCAAGCTGCGCCACGTCTTTCTTTTTACCGACCTCTTCCTGTGTGCCAAGCTCAAGAAGCAGATTGGAGGGTGAGATTTTGCTTCTGGACTCATTGCTTTGCACCTCAGCTTCAGCAGAGTCCTGAGTTTAGCCACAGTTTTAGTTGAATCTGAATATCCCACACCTGGGTAACCATAATCCACAAGATGCAGTTAGACAAGGGGTGACCAGCAAGGTAATACTGTTTATTATTTGAGACCTTGGCCTAGTCCTGATCCCTCAGGAAAGGATAATGCCTCCTGGTGCTGCCCTGAGCCCTCCTAGGAAAACAGGATGTGCTGTAGCTGGTGGTATTCTGGACAAATGCCATTCATTTTTCTACTTCTCCTTTCTTTTAACGGGTGACATTCCTCACTTTGTTTTGTAACTGAGGTTTTTAATTGTGGCCTTGCAGCTACAGCCAGTTAACAGTTTGGCAGAAAAATTGAAAAAGTACAATAAACAGATGACGTGTCAACCCCAGAGTGCAGGTATACACACAGTTTTGTTGACATTTCTCACAAATGAGGAGAGTGGAACCTTTACTGACATACCTGCCTCAAGAGGGCTTGCCTTCATTTGGTAAATGTTCTAGTGGGGAGACCCCTCTCATCTTCTTGTACTCCTCAAGCAAAATTTTCTCCCTGCCCCTTTTGAAACACATATGCTTCTAAGGAATGAACCTTTAAAAGAGTGGGAAGTTCCCAAGAGTGGATGTTCCTGACAGTAGAGCTGGGAAGGGAATAAATCACATGAAAGATAAAAAAGTGAACTGATTACCCTGGCAAAATCACTAGAGAATGGCAGTTACGAGCTGTAGTTTTTCTCTCTGGTTGGGTTACACAGAGGTTTGTACATATTGGCTCACCTGCCTCACCTGGCACTCCTAGCTCAGGCAGGAGTGACCTGGGTAGATGGTAGGTAGCAGCCAGGTCAGAGGCATGGTGTGGCTTTGGAACTTTGCCTCTGCTGAGGCTTCAAAGGGAGAGCACACAGGACTGAAAGGGCTTGCAAAAGATAATCGTGGTTTCTTAGAATGAAAAGAAATAGGTAACAAAAGAAGTTGTCTTGTTATGTGCTGTGCTGCCTACTGGTCCTCCTAGGCTTTGTGCTGGAAAGCAGCTCTTTACCAGAGTTTTTCCACACGGGAGTCACAGAGAAGTTGTGCCCATTTCTGTATCTCATGTGCTGTAGTGAGGAGGGACTTGTGGGGAAGGGGGGGGTGTTGCCAAACACTGGTAATAGTTAAAAGGTTTGAATCTTCTGTCCTGCAGAAAAAGCCAGCAATATGACTGCAAATGGTACATCCCACTCACTGACCTTAGTTTCCAAATGGTGGATGAGTCTGAGGCAGTGCCCAATATCCCACTGGTACCTGATGAGGAACTGGATGCCATGAAGATCAAGATATCCCAGATCAAGAATGACATCCAGCGTGAAAAGGTAACAAGGGTTGAGCACTCCATGCCAAGTACAGACTCATTGTCTGCTGAGATGAGGTGCTGATAGAAGCAGCATTCCCAGAGCTGCCCCGCATGGGGAGTCATGCTGAACCAGGCTGCTCAGCAGAGGCTTGTGGTGCTGCTCTGTTATCAGGGATATCCAGATGCTCTGCAGCACATCATTGCTCATCCTAGTGCACAGCTTGAAAGATATCCTGTGAGGAGGCAGAAACAAAGAGACCCCGTTGTTGTACCCAGTAGCTCCTCTATATGCCGGGAAATGCCAATGACTGCTACCCCTGAGCGTCCACATTGGGTGCAGGGCTCCTCTGCTGTGGACACGGGAAGGACTGGGAGTGTGGCATGCCAGCTTCTGTTAAATATGATCCTGCAAGTGCTTTTGGTCAGAAGCCATGTAGTTCTGAATTTTTGCAGGCTCAGTTATGCTTTTTCTGACTTCACCAGTGTCAAAGCATTAGCAAATGTGTGGAGAACTCCAGTTACATTGACTGGACAGTCTGTCACGGGTATGGTGTTTCTGGCGCAGGCTTCTCTTTGCTTGCAAGACATGCTTTCCTGGAGGTGTTAGACTCCAAACCTTCCTGGAATCCAAAAGAGAAACAAGAGATTGAAAACTGAAAGCTTGCTGATGTGTAGAACATGATATGAATAACACTGCTAGTACCATGACAAAACTATTTCTTGCACTTCCAAAGAACATGCTTCTGCCTCTCTGCCCTGGCTTGCTTTCAGAGAGGGCTTCCTGGAAAAAGTAAGGTGTTAGGAGGAGCACCATGTGGAAGCCTCTTACTCGAAAGGTTTAGGTGTCTAAGATATGCACCTCAGTTCCTAACAATATACATGTCTGGGTTTGGGACTGGGTTTTGTCCAAGAAAATCCTTCAGTGTAGTTGACCTCTTGAAAATGGATCGGTGGGTGGTAAGTGGGAGAGAAGTTTGGCAACAGAGTTGTGGGCAGCTTCTAGAGAAGTTCTTAACAGTCTCCTTAGTTAAGAATCCTTGTGGAGGACCTGGCAATGCTACAGCTGCCCAATGTCATGGTGCTGCTTCAGCTTCTGGAACAGAAAGTACAGGGTATAGCTGAGACAGTGGCCACAGGCCTTTGCACCTTCATCTGAGGCAGCTGGAATTGGGGAACAGAGTCAATCTGAGTGTAGAGATACTGTGGGTAACATCTTCCCAAGCAGCTGGGAGCCCTGTGGCTCCTGTTGACAGCATTTCTCCTGCCTGGGACCGTTGCCTGCTCACAGGGGGAAGGGACTGTGGATCTTAAAATGTCTGTCAGTGTAAATGGAGGCAGACATTGGAGAATTACTTACATGTGTCCTCTGTTTCTCTCTTTCTCCCGCCCTTTAGAGGGCCAATAAAGGCAGCAAGGTCATTGAGAGGTTGAAAAAGAAGCTCTCAGAGCAGGAATCCCTCCTACTGCTGATGTCTCCCAACATGGCCTTCCGGGTGCACAATCGCAATGGCAAGGTGAGTGGCTCCTCTGGCCTCCTGCACTGTACAAGACAGTGGCCAAGGAGAGAGTGTGTGTGTGTGTGTGTGTGTGTGTGTGTGTGTGTGTGTGTGTGTGTTTGTAGACACTGGTGTACAAGGAGGGCTCCGTGCCCTCTACTGTCTGTCACAAAAGCACTTTCCAAGCAGCAGACATCTAACCCTTGCTACACCAAAGGTTATGATGACATCTTGTAAGGCTGTGACTAATTTGTATGCAACATTGGCATTTAAAAAATGTTAGAAATTAATCTTCTACCTCAGCACCTGCCCTGGCAGAGCAGTAGGCCTGGCTCTCTTCACCTAAGATAAAGCTCTGCAGCAGCAGCTGCCTTCCAGACTCCCCTTCAAGTTCAAGGCTTAGCATACCCAGGGCTGTCTCCTCAGGACTGTGGGCTACACTTGGCACCAGGGATGCTGAACAGTTGTGAACAGTCTCCTTCAGTGCTGTGGGATGCTTAGTGTGCCTGCTCTGGCAGTGCTGTAACCTGTCATTGTGGCCTTTTTGTGCACATGACAAAGGATTCTCACAGGATCCTGTTACTGCTTGGTGCAAATCCACAATCTGGTCACTACTTCCTCAGCTTGCATCAGTGTCTAGGACTGTGCTGGAGGCTTTTGGGTTTTTGGTACAACTGTTGTGAGGAATAGGACAGAGCTGCCCTTGGATCTCATCCGGCAGGGGATGCAGCTGCTGCTTGCAGGATGGAGCTCTGTGAAAGCCCTGACTGCAGGGGTCTGTGTTGGTACTGCTGGCACACAGCTGAGAAGGCACGTTGCCAGAGCCCTGCCTGTCACTGGCAAAGCTGGGATGTTGGGCAACTGTTGGGAGTACCAGAGGACAGTATGTCCAGCAGTTTCCACTGGAGGAGGGTGGGAGGCAGGCAGGCTTGCTCTCAGCAGTCGCTGAGACTAATGCATATCCCACTTTCTTCTGTTTGCCTGGGTAGAGTTACACATTCCTCATTTCGTCGGACTATGAAAGGGCGGAGTGGAGGGAGAACATCCGGGAGCAGCAGAAGAAATGTGAGTGCCCTCAGCTGGGCAGTGGTACAAGATACTGTGATCTTACTAGAGAGCAGGAGTCCAGAGGTGAGGTGTGGGGCAGGGTTCCCTGCAAAATGAGAGATGTGCGTTGAAATCTACAGTACAACGTGGGTGTCTTCTGTCTCTGCACAGCTGAGCCTGTCTGTGTGACTTTTGCTTGCAGCAATATGTAGGGAATGTGTAGGGAGAGCCCTTAGTAAGTGTGTGGAGAGATTCTCCCACGTAGCCTGGTGATCAGAGCTCTGTCCAGTTCCAGGTAGAGGGAAGAGCTGCACCCTTTTACTTGATTCCAGTCCAAAGAAACTTATATACTGTTTTTGTCATGGGTGGTTTTTGGATTTGCAAGAAAATAAGAGCTCCCCTTGTTTCCTCTGAATCACCCTGAGACTTTTCCCTCCAAAGAGTCACTAAATAGAGCTGGGCTGCAGCAGCAGTACAGACCTGAGCACCACAGTACTGTTGCTGAGCATTGTCCAAGGAGCAGCTATCCTCCCAGACTGAGGGGGCATGCATCCAGCCTCTGCTTTGGATTGTAATTCCTCCCTCTTGGAATCTCCTTGGCAGGCTTTAAAAGCTTCTCGCTCACGTCAGTGGAGCTCCAGATGCTGACAAACTCCTGTGTGAAGCTTCAAACAGTCCACAACATTCCCCTCACTATTAATAAGGAAGGTGAGACCTTTGGTTTATGCTTTCATGTGGTAAAGCTGCAGAGAAAACCTACTCCTGTCTGCCTTTGTGCATTCCCCTACAACTGCTCTTACTTGTTGGGTTCTTTTCCTGCGGGCTTCAACCTGGTGATGAGTTACAAACTGAGAGTTCCTGTAAAACAAAAGCTGAGACCATATGTACCCATCTTGTGTAGGTTAGTTGAAGTAGCTGCTAGCATACAAAAAGAGAGCAGCAGGAATAAGAACAATCTGTCATCCGAGTGTTACTTGCTGCAACAATAAAAATAGAAGCTCCAAATTGTATGGCTACATCTAAATTAGTAAAATATTCCTGGACATCCTCCAGTATTTATTGATTGACTAGTAAATGGTCTTTACATGCAGCCAGGGATTGGAGTGCCTGTGGAGTCCTGGCCTGGGGCAGCTTTGAACTGTGTCTGGGAATCCCTTGGAAGTACACTAGTTGGCTGAAATTGTGTCAGAGACCATCCTAAAATACTATTTAATCTGTTAGTATACTTAGCCTCTATATTTTACTTTTTCTCTTTTGAAATTCTTCCATGCTGCCTTGCTGACCCTAGAACTGTCATTGGAAAAAGCCACATGTTGCCAGAAGGCATCACAGGTGAAACCAACACAGCCTGGAACAGTCTCCTCTCTTGCTGAAGTGGTTGATTACATGTGTCAACCTTTTAGGGACAGTTTACCCTCTGCTGGTTAACTTCTGTGATCAATCTCATCACTGTCTTTCATCCTTGGCTCCACTGTGAACATAACAAAATTCCTTGGGTCTTTTGTACAGATGACGAATCCCCAGGTCTCTATGGATTCCTGAATGTCATTGTCCACTCTGCCACAGGATTCAAGCAAAGTTCAAGTGAGTTGCAGCTCTGTAATACACAGCGGTCTTGACAGGGGTTATTCAGGTGCTGTGACAGCTGTGTGTGGACTGAGGTAGGACTGCAGCAGCTGGGATGATGGTGAAGAGGAGAGGTGATCTGGGGAACTGGAAGTGAAATCAAGGTGTTGGTGTGAATTTATGGGAATACAATTTTTTAATGCTACTATTAACTGTCAGAAAGATCACGATCAAGGATCAAGCATGCAGCATTAATTTTTAGTCCTAGTCTGTTGGTATTTTTGTTAAGCAGTATTTGCTGATTACCCAACAGTATTAGAGACAAGTCAGCTCTTATCCTGAATTCTTTCAACTGCATTTTGTTTTGCCATGAAATAATGGGAAGCACTCTCTGACATCCAGATTTTTGATGTGAATAAAGGTTGTTGAAATTCAGGAGAGGGATTTGACAGAAGGATTGAAAAAGGTGAAAAGAATAGTGTGGAAATAAACATGCTTCTCAGCCATCGATGAGGATAATCTAGGGAAAGCTGCAAAGCTTACCTCGTCATGTGGCTGGGGAGCCTGTTCTTACCTAAGCTGTGTGTGCAGTCTCAGGAGGAAAGGGATGAAGTGGGTGTCCATGTTCTCTGTTAGCCTTCCTCCTGCTGAACCACTGACTTCCCAGATGCTGGCTGGCTAATGTCACTTACAACATGGCTTACAAATAGAGCCAATGTGTACAGATCATTGCTACCTCTTCAAAACCACCAGGTACCACATAATTAACCACTTTGTGAAGATAGCAAGTTTTTGATGGCTGGCCCCTAACCTGCTCTTTCAAGGATGCTATACTGATGCTGTTCTCAGTGAAATCGATTCTGATATGTTCATGGGATCCAGTATCTACAAGGAGAAGTTTCATTTCTCATTGGTGTACAGCACCTGCTCATTTTGGATTGATTTGGGAAATATTAGATAAGAGCATACACCCCGTTCTTGATAGAGGTGAAGGGCTTGTCTGTGCTGAGTCCATTTATACAGCTGTGCTGGTACTCAGCTTTATAAAGGCAGCTCAGCTGGTCCAGATGAGTTTTGTGCTGGATAGTGTTACTGATACAAATACAGAGAAGCAAATGCAGTGATTAATGCAAGTTAGGAGTTTTTAGAAATTTTAAAGAAGTTTCTACCCCTGTCTCTGGTCCTCAGATTTGTACTGCACATTAGAGGTGGACTCTTTTGGGTATTTCGTGAACAAGGCTAAAACTCGAGTTTACAGAGACACCACAGAGCCCAACTGGAATGAGGTAAGTTGGATTTTTCTTAATGTGAGTTGTTCCACGTGCTATAGTTAAACATTTCAGTACAAATGAGTCTTGTCCAGCATTTCATCATTTAAACAGATGCATATTTTTTTAAAGACATAAGTGAAGATATGTTGAAGAAGGAGGTGGTTTTGTTTATTTGTTGTGAGGGGGAAGAATTAGCTACAAACACTTTGTCTGTTTACAGTCAGCTCAAACCTGCCTGGGGAGCGAAATTAAATTCAAGGAAGGTGGGTGGGTTTGTTTCTTTGAATGATGCTTGGCTGAAAATCAGTGGAACCTCCTCATTAAGGAGTCAGCCATCCTTAGTCTCTGATTTGACCACCTATATATATACAAAATACAATTTCAATTGATTTCTAGACCAACTCCATTAGAGAGGAGGTTTTGGTCAGTCCCTAAGTGCACCCTTCTGAAGAGTTTTAAGGAGATTATATTGATTATTAAGAGACTAGTGTCCTGCTGTGATGTATTTATTTCTCTTTCCTTCCCTGGTGCCCTGCAGGAGTTTGAGATTGAGCTGGAAGGCTCACAGACTCTGCGGATTCTGTGCTATGAAAAGTGCTACAACAAAACCAAGCTCACCAAAGAGGATGGCGAGAGCACGGATCGCATAATGGGGAAAGGACAGATCCAGGTAAGACTGTGCCTAATTCATCTGTTACCCTTACTGCAAAATGTAACAGGACTTCTGAATCCTGGAGTGCATCAGGGAGGTTTTTTCTGCCTTCTGAATGTCTCAGCATTGGAGATTTTTCTGTGGATAGTGAGGTATATACAGTGTGATTCACAGGCAGGAATTGAGCAGCGTTTTCCCTCTTCCCTTGTCCCCTAAGTACCCTTCTGGAATAAAGGCTTTTTCATGAAAATTCATATTTTGATCTCTGATTTGCCTGTTAACTTCAAAACTTCCATCATAGTGTATATAGGAATTGCACTGCCACTAAGCCCTGAGCACTGCTAAGGATGCTCCCTTTGTGACAAGAGGAAGCAATGAATATACTATTTGCTCTGTAAATCATGTGGAAGAAATGCAACCTTCTGTATGTGCTGGAAATTGATTGATGGGATAGCAAGGCCTTGGAGGACAGGCTTATTGTCCTGATAACTGCCATGTCCAGAGTATAATGTCCATGACAACAGGCTGCATCTGAGAAAGATTTGGCATGGGACGCTTTGTCTGTGTGGTGAATTTGTAATACAATAAGGGAGGTGCTGAGATGATTGCAACCAGATGCTGCTCTCGGGGAGCTGCTGTGTAATAAAGCAGTGAAGGGCCATGCAGGAGAAATCAGGCCATCAATGGAGGATGACATGGAGAATGCGTGTTTTCCCCTCTTCTTCCAGTTTGTTGTCCTCTCTGTCCACAGCTTTAGGAGAGTGTTTAAGTGCTTGGTCTGAGGACACATTCTTTGTGTTGAACTGGCTGTTGTGCAGGCAGAGACCCTGCCCAGATACCTCTGTCTTTCTGGCACGCTGAAAAATACCACTGGTTCTCCTCCATTTACTCTTGACTCTTCATCACTCGATGGATGACAGCTTTCTCTAGCATTTGAGTGATGGTCACACAGGCCAAGGCCATTTGTGGGATTTCAGAAACAATTCCAATTGAGGGCAGCCTGCAGAATCACATCTCCCCTTTACTCTAGAAGGGTTCATTGTCTAAGTGAGTTTCCATAGGCCTGTTCCTTTCCTCCCTCCTTGCAGCCCTGAGGCTGCCATGCTGTTTTCAGGGAAAGCTTTTGTCACCAAACCCAGGGTGGGGCTTTGGAAAAAGCCTTGTCTACAAATCACTAAATGCTAGTACCGGGTGCTTCCTAGTGTGTCTGTCAGGCTAACCAGAAACCTGTGTGTCCCTTCTGCTAACAAAAGCTTATTTGCCATGGAGCTGAGCAACTATAAAAGAGCAAATTTTCAGCCCTGAAATGCCCTGGAGATTTGAGTGCTTATAATGGAGAACCCTGAAATTGCTGACCCTCTAAATTCTTTGAATATTTCACAAAGAATGAAGTATTTTATTTCTTAATCAAATTTTTAATCATTTTTTGTCACAAGAGTGGGCATGTTTTTTGCACAGCACTTGTAAATTCTGTTAAAACATTTTATACTTAATAAAAATACTCTTTGGTGAGATTTGAATATTAATTGCATCTTAATTCTGTTAGAGAAACCTAAACAGTGGAAAGTAAAACAAACAAAAACCCAAGAAAAACCAATAAAAATTGTTTTTATTAATTTTGTAAAAGGCAAATGCAAAAGTTCTCTTGCTTTCAGTAAAACCCCATTGCAATTTGTAAATTAACTTGGTGAACTCTCAGAACATCCTCTTAATTCTCAGGGATTTCTGTCCCATTACACAACTTTTTTAACACTATTGAATAACTGCAAAGAGAAGTCATAAGAGAGTCTTGGAAGATTTTGGGTTTATAGGAATTATTAAAGGTTTTTTGTTTTGGTTTAGTTTTATTTTTTAAAGCAAACACCATTTCTCTGGTAAGAAATCATAATAATGTAGCAAGAAAATCAAAATACAGCCTGTGGCTGAAAGTTTAGCTGTATTACTACTGTCAGCAACTTTTCCACTCACTGCTCTTAGTCATTTTATTCCAGGATTTTCCCAGGTGCTTTTACATTAATTTTGTTTACTTTTGTCTATGTAGGGCTTTCTGGTTTGTTGTTGCATTGTGGTTATTCAGCCAAAGTCTGTCTTGTGTAAAGACAAGGTCTGTGAAGCTAGGTGAGGTTTGGTTCCGTTTTTCTCCTGAATTTAGTTAACAACTCTGGCAACATCAAGAGTCATGTCTGCATCCTCCTGCTGATAAGAACAGGGACATTTCTGTGTTGGCTAAATCACAGTGTATTGTTAAGCCACATATTATTGTAAATCTGCAACTTCCCACTACTGGGATTTCTGACTCACCATGTTCACTGAGCTGCAGTGATGAAGACAATGCATCAAGGAGATGAGGACTGTTTTGGCTGTGAAATGTTTATTAAATCTCTCCGTTACATAATGGCACTGGAGGAAGGAAGGCTGGAAATTGGTCTGTGTGGTCAGAGGCTTCCAGGAATGGGCAGCAATTTTAATAGCTCCCATTGCTCATATTTTCTTTTCCTATGGAATATTCTATTTACCTGGTTTGATAACCACAAGCAAGAGCTTCATTGCTTGCCAGCCTGACAGTTTTGACCCTGAAAAATAAACCCCCAAGGTTTTCATATCGGAGAACCTCCTGTAAATCTAGAAGTGAAGCCCTCATCAGATCTTCTGAAAATGACACCAGAGGATGTTAGCAAGCCAGCAGGCATGGCTGGGGGCTTCTGTTTCATCTTGGGTGTGAGAAATACAGGGAGAAGGTGTCATTCCTGGGTACTCTGTGAAACTGAAATGATTGGGGGGATCATCTCATTTTGAACTCATATTTTTATTGATTTTTTTATGTTTTTGTCTGTACCTTGCAATCCATATGCGGCACTTGGGAGGCTGGGCCTTTTGCCCTTTGAATTTTGCACTTCATGTGGCAGGCACGTCCATATGTTTTGAGTGTAGCAGCCTTTTGTTTGGTCCTGCATCTTAGTGGGCACACACGTCAGCAATGCTGGCCACTGCCTTGTGAACAGACTGCATGAGTAAACTGACACTTCATCCTGCCATCCATCTCCTCCAGTTGGTGACTCCTGGAAATGCTGTTTTCTTTGTTGGCCGTTTTTGGGTTTTTTTCTGCATGATCAGCTCAGGCAAACCATTTCCTTCTCCCTCACAGCAGTGCTGGAAAATCAGAGAGGATGTGACCTTCGATCAGTCATTCTGTGGTAGCAGCACAACACCATTCCTCTGTTGCCATGCAAAACAATCCCTCTTATCTGATGAATCGTCTGGGATGTCTCATAGCAGTGCACATGGCTATTTCAGACATCGCGGTTGTTTTCCATGTAAACCAGACTGTCATATGCTGTACCTCCCAAGTGTCACCTCAGAAAATCTCCTACACGCTCAAGTTCATTTAAACAGTTTGGTCATGCAGAACAGTATCCCAGCAATGAAAACAGGGGGGAAATGAAGAAGGCAATGGGTTATGTCTAAAGGGTGATGGAGGGAAAGATTAACATGTCAGTGGGGAGCTTTAAGAAGAATTGGGTTACGGCTGGACTGGGAGTTTCCAGCAGCAGTGAGACTCTGACAACATGTATGTCACATCAGTTACAAATAAAAATTGATGGAGTGTAAAGTTGCCAGGAGATTTAATAAAGGGAGGAAGTAATGTGAATAAATAGCGTAAAACACACTAACCTTCATGTTGCCTCAATCCTTGCTCCCAGGCATTTAATTTCCAGTGAAGCTTCTTTGTTTTTTCCTCTTTCTGTGTGTTTTCTCTTCTGTGGAAAACATTAAATCATTAAACTCTCTGTGGTGGTTTCCTGAGGCAGAGCACAGACACCCTTTTCCTTAGTGCTTGGCTTGTGTTTACCATTGACCAGCATCCTCAGTTGGCATTTTTTCCAGGTCCTCATCACTGCGTGTTCTGCACACTCAGCCTCCACTGACTGCTGTACACTAATTGTCAGCCTTAATTCAGTGCTAACCTGCTATGAGGGCCAGAGACTTGCGCTCAGAAATCCCTGTGGTGCTGAGCTGCTTTGTTCTATTGTGTTTTGTGCAGGATTCAGAGAGGCATTTGCTTGATTCATTAGTGAATTTGGGGCTGTAGCTTGCCACTTCAAACGCTGAAGAACGGGGCCCAAGAGAACTGGAGATGCTTGGGGAGTAAAGGCAAACTGGTTTGTTTGTATTTTTCTGGTGCAGCCTGTGCTTTTGGTGGGGACTGGGCAAACAAGCCTGTCTTTGAGGGTTTTACCAGGTCTGTCCTATTTGCATAGGTCATGGAAACAACACTGTTTTTCACAGTTTCAGTGGAGATGGGACAGTCCTCCTATCACTCACACCAAGCAATTGTTTGAAGGAACTGTTTAGAGGTGCAGTAAATGTCACTGTGGAATTAATGCAGAGGCAGCCATTTCCCTCTGCCTCCCCCTGCTTGAGCTGGCAAAACGAGCACTGTGTGCTTGCTCACTTGGAGCAGCCTCCTTTTGGCACGCTCTCTGTAGACTGCATTATTCTACTCGGTGTTCCTTCTTCCAGGTCATCAGTCTCCAAATCAGGCCAAAAGACAGCATGACCCCATTTGTCACACGGGCTCTTTATGCTGAAGCGTCACACTCACTAACTCTCTGTCTTCAGTCTGCTTTGTAACCTGTCTGCCCCAGCTGCCCTTTCCCTGTGTGGCTCTTGCTGGCCATAGAAGGTCAGTCAGCTGTAGGGTCCGGGACTGAAAGCTTGCTTAAAGTCTAAATGACCTTCTTAGTTTCTTGTTGACTGTTATTTCCTGCTGTGACTTTATCAGACTTCTAGACCCCCATCCTCCCGTCTCACTCAGTGTTGCCGAGAGCTTATTCAAGTTTGCTCTTTTATTATCTTCCATCATTTTGCTTTGTTATTTAAAAAGCACCTTGGGGGGAATTTTTCTTTAATTGATGTTGTTATTGCCAGTGATTTATGCAGGGCTGGCTGGGGTCAGGCAGACACACTCCCTGGTGCCTGTTCACCCCAGCTGTCTGCGTTCAATACAAGCTGTTCTCCAGCAGGAGCCGAACAGCAGGTGGGTAGTGCAGGGGGTCCTGCAATTGAGTTCAGAGGTAAGGGAGCAAGAGGTAGCAGCAGGTACGCTCGCTGGCCTCGCTCATCCTGTAGTTATCCACCAAGGAACCCTCTCTGTGAGCTCTCAGCTCCAGCACACTGCTTTTGCTAGTCCTTTGCAGGCATATGTATTCAGTCTTGAGACAGAGCAGGACTTTGTTTAGCTCTGACTTCTTAGCAGGTATTTACTTGCTTTTATTTTGTGCAGTGGTAGAGTTCCCTGGTCATCACTGAGACATAACCAGTAATACCCATTTGCTTAAATAAACTATAGCTGGACCCTGCTGGACTCTAACCATTTTTTGGCAAATATTCAAAACCCTCTTTCCCCTTTAGTCTTAAGCAATCTCTCAGTGCTATAAATACACTCTCAGTGACTCCATTCTAAAAGCATAAGGAAAACTGCTTCCAAGCTGGAGGATTGTCTGTGGCTGTGTCTATCAGCTGGGCCATTTTGGCAGCTTAATGAGATGACTGTTTAGGCAGCTGGAGATTAAGCTTTCAGGAATACTGAGCATGGTTGCCCTTCGTAGGAAACCAGACACTTCAGAAATGGTTTCCTCCTGATTCTGGGAAAGAATGCGGTTGTTGAAAGGAACCAAGCTTCAGCACGGAAATTCAGGGAAGCACAGGCCAGATTCTGGCCAGCTTGTAGGGACACTGGCCAGCCACGCAGGCGGGGGCGGATCTGTTCCGCAGAGTTATAAGCAAACTCTCTCGGCAAGCAGTCTGCTATTGGGGTTTGCTGAAGCTAAGCACCACTGACCTCCTGGACCTTTGTGCAGTCCCAAAATGTGGGAGCTACTGGTTACTGACTATTCCTTACAAGGGGTCTTCAGGAATTTCTGCCAGAGTTGTACCTACAGGAACCGATCCAACTGGACAGGAAAGCATGTGTGTGCTGGCAGCACCCCTCTGTGGGCTCACGTCCGCAACAAAGTGCGCAGAGAGAAGGTTGGCCTGACTTGCTTGTCTCTTGCTTCTTGGGGTCTCTGCAGTGTGAGCAAATGGAGAAATTTTTCTCTCTGCTGGTTGTTTTTTTTGGGGAGTGGCGAAGGGCGGGGGGGGGGGGGACACTTGCCTCTGTAGCTGTCAGCAGCATTGAGATAGTTTGTTGATGTAGAGTGAGAATGATTGCATCTGAGATCTCCCAGAATATACTGTGGCTGCCATTTGCTTCAACAGTTACCTCTGCATTTGCATGGGGTTCTGCAGGAAGAAGGAGCTGTGCTACAGAATAGCTCTAGTTACTGACTGTCTTTGTGTTTGCTGACAACAGAAAACTGAAGACACAGAGTCTAGTGCAGTTGCCTCCTTCCAGCCTTACTGCTTCTCAGTGTTCTAGAGCCAAGTGTTATGAAGCCATCTCAAGAGGCACTGGAGTCTGCTTGCTTTGGCTGGTTCTGGTTGCTGATAGAAGTCACCATGCAGACAGCTCTTTTCTCTGTCTTGCCACGCAGCTGGGGCTGAGCACCACTCTTCAGCCGTTCAGATGTGTTTGGACTCACCCCGGCAGGACTGGAATTGCCGGGTGATGTCCGAGTGCTAGAGTCAGCTGCTCCCCAGCCTCCCAACTGACCACTCAAAAGAGATCAAGCAAAGCTGAAAATGGGAGATCAGGGCTTTGCTTCAGAGCTTGCTCCTGCTTGAGAAATTCTTGCAATAGCAGGACCAGGTGTTCTTCCTGCCCTTATGCTCAAGTTGCAATGAAAAGGAATAGGCAGGTTGAAGTAGGACAACTTTCTGTGATTTGTGGGCCAATTTTTTCCATTTCTCTTCTGTCAGATCACAACAGAGACTTGGTTTGTTTAAATTTACTTGTCTTTGTATGGATCACTTCATATTTCTCTTCCTTAATCTCACTGTTTGGGTCAGTATGTCTTTTCAGTGAAACATAGTCCTTCTTGGAAGCTATTAGCTTCATAGCCAAGAGCTGTAAAGTTCTCCAGCCTGACTTTTTATTTCAGTGCAGTAATTTCACATTCCTCCAATCTCACCTGTCTCTATAAAACTGCAGAGGGAGACAATTTCCTCTATTGCAAATCAGTTATTTTGAAATCTCTCCTCCCCTGTTCTGACTATGCCCTAGGATGGGACAAATTTGGCTGTTAATGTGCCTGTTGTGCTACAGCAGTGAATGCAGTCTCCCTGTCAAAGCTGAGGTTATTGGCTTTCAAACTGCTTTTGCTTGCTGAGGTTGCCTTTGCTGTTGAGCAGACACTGCACACGCGTTTCTGGATTTTCCGTGTGAGACCCATCAGCCCTGCTTACAGAACCGCACACTGAGTGTCCCGTTACCTGAAACCTAGTAAACCTCAGAATGGCTGTTTTCCTAGGGAGAAGAAACCGTGTTGCAAGTGGTAGTGCTCAGCTCACTTAGAGAAGCCTTTCAGGCTAGCTGACTCCTCTGAAGTCTGTTCTTAGCTCATGAGTAACTTCCATGTTTTTCAGCTGGACCCACAGGTGTTGCAGGACAAAGATTGGCAGCGCACGGTCATCTCAATGAATGGGGTAAGTACAGAAAACAGCAGCTAGCGCTGCTTCTGTACCTCTTGTGTGCTTTATTTCTTTGCTATTATTTCTAGCATAGGAAGAAAAAAAAAATAATGAAATATTTGAAAAGTAACAGCTGTTCTCTTTTCTTCAGGTTGAAGTGAAGTTGTCGGTGAAGTTTACCAGTCGGGAGTTCAGCCTGAAAAGGATGCCGTCCCGGAAACAGACTGGGGTTTTTGGGGTCAAGATCGCTATTGTCACCAAGTGAGTTGAGGGGACATGTTCTCCCTGTTGGTTTTCAGAAAGCCAACTGGTCATTGGGGTGCACAGGTCTTGATCCCACTGTGGGATTTGTCAGTCCAGCCTGCCCCACACGGGTACCAGCGTAGATGGCAGTGGCTGCAGAACGGAGATGCTGTTTGTTCGGAGCTTCGTGTTTTGGAGGGGAAAAATACAGTGTGCACACAGGCTTTGAAGGCCAGGGTGTTTACTTACAGCACATCACTCTTCTGAGTACCGGAAATACTCCTTGCCCCTTTACTCTGTAGTTAGCTGGCTTGGTCACAAATTTCCAGAGCCATGGAACAGTGATGTTTCCTTTCCATAATCGGAAATGTTCAAGTTCTTTGGATCCTGTTGTATTATTTTAACCCCTGATCTTTTGTCATGAATCGTTTGCCAGAAGAAACCTGTTTGTTCTGTTATATAGTTTGGCAAGTGTGGTATTTCCTTTCTATGGAACTGCATTAATGGGAAAGGAACAGCGTTGCCATGTATCCAAGGACTGTTTGGGAATCCTCCGGTTACCTGCACAAAGTCACAGACTCTAGGGGCATGGGGGCCCAGCCAGAAGTTGAAGTGCTCAGAGCAGCTGCAGAACAGCCAAAGCCAGGTTGAGACAGTCAGAAAATCCTCTCCAGTATTAAAAGGAATTTTTTTAGCTCAGTCCCGATTACCTGCTCAGATTTTCTCCCACCCCATTTTCCAGAAGGAGTTTGCGCTGCAAAACGCTGGGGTGATTTTAGCCAGTCCAGCTGGCTGGGTTAACAGGCTTTGGGAGCATGGGTTGTACTCAACTCTTCTGTCTGGTTTTCGTAAGGAGAGAGAGATCGAAGGTGCCTTACATCGTGCGGCAGTGCGTGGAGGAGATAGAGCGGCGTGGAATGGAGGAGGTGGGCATCTACCGCGTCTCGGGGGTTGCAACGGATATCCAAGCTCTGAAAGCTGCCTTCGACGTCAGTAAGTATTTGTATCTAACGTTTTCCTTTGCACTGTGAGAACCTGCATGAGCTCCCTGTCAGGTGGCTCTGCTATTTTTAATCTTGTGTTCCCCAAGAAACATTAAGAGCTAGAGATTCTTGCACAAGGAGAATCACTTTAACCCTGGCTGTATGTTTTATTAATACTCTTGAGCTACAGATGTACCCGAGACACACAATGAGATGGATCCTTATGCCAAATAACACACTTGTTACTCTTCCCAGCGGATGTGAAATGGTGGGTTTGCCTGCCTTGCCAAATCCTTCTAAATGGCAGACACCTTCCTCAGGGGAAGCAGCAGCAATCAAAGTCACAATTTCCTCCCTGTTGTGAGATCTCCAAATTAATAGAAGTCCTTGAAATTAAGAACGTTTTCTGAAAGGAAGCCAGCAAAAAAAATGTTCTAAGGTTGACTAGGAAGGGTGTTTACAAAACTGGAGTTGGTTGGTCAGGGCTCCCGAGTTCTCTTCTTAACTCTATCTAGACTGATGTGCACAGATTGTAAAATTAGATCATTTTGACCAACCTTTGTAAAACTTTCTTTGATCTTCAGCAGAAGAGGGCTCATAACTGGTGCCACATTTAAAAGAATGGCATGTATGTTCCAAAAGGCATCCAAGATCAGGCAGGTGAAACACCTCCAAGCTGCTGAGGTACAAAAAGTGAAATTCTGCCCTGCTTTTCCACATGATGCTCCAAAGACTGCTCAAGCCACACTTGAGCTCCCTTTTGATGCAAGCAGTCATGAGGCCTGTGCCAGGTGCCCTAGTTCACCCTCCCTGCACTTTTTCTTCACTAATTTTGTGAAATTTCTGTCTTTTTGTATTTTCTTTCACCTCCCTAAGGTACCAAACCCATTGATTTATGAATCTTCACTAGTGAGAGTGTTTCACATTCTGAAAACTGTAAATATTTTTTGTATTAAATGCTGTTTTACACTAAGCTTCATGAAACCAGTGCTGGCTCTGTTGGTTGGTCTGTTTGTTTTGTGGAAAGGGGGTGGTTTTGTTGTTCTTAAGAGTAATAAAACTGAAATGTGAGCCCTGAATTGCCTGTATACTTTAGCTACACTCAGTGGGAGTTATCCTCAGAGTTTCCTAAGCTGCTAGAGGCAGGGAATTGGAATAACAACTGTTGTCATTAACAAAAGTTGGAATGCATATAAATACAGTCAAACGGGGCTGGTTCCAGATCAGGCTGAGGTTGCTGGCACAGTGTAACTAACCCTGGGTAGTGTGAGGTTCCCTCTGCTTGGTTTAAAGCTATAAACTGTTTGCAGTTATTTGCACAGCACTACTCCGTTGTCGGAAGGTAGCTTATTTACCCTGGAGAAATGTAAACAGGAAACCCTCAGCTATTTGGGCAAAAACAAAGGATAACCAAAGAGAGCCAAAGCACGAAAAGCAATGAATGCAAGGCCAGCAGCTTCTTCACCCATCTTCCCCTCTGCCCTCTTTCAGATAACAAAGATGTGTCAGTGATGATGAGCGAGATGGATGTTAATGCCATTGCAGGCACCCTGAAACTGTACTTCCGGGAACTGCCTGAACCCCTCTTCACAGATGAACTGTACCCCAACTTTGCCGAGGGCATTGGTAAGTAGTAGCAGAAATAACCCATGATAACTGAAGCTCTGGTGGAGGCTGCTTCTAAAGCAATACGAACCCCGTGTTTATAGTGTTGGACAGAAGCCTGGAACAAGCTGTGAGGGACGTGAAATGGAGCTCAGAAATGAGTGTTGGAATGACATCGTCTTCCTAGGAGCTTGAATTGCTTTGCTTTTTTGGAAGTTGAAAATGTCCAGGTGTCTGAAGGATAGATAGGTTAAGCCTAGAATGGCTGCCAGGATAAGAATACAGAGACAACCTACTTGTTGATGCTGTGCCTGCTGTTTGCCCCGTGCATCTTCCAAGGAAGCCTTCTTGGGGGGGTGGTTGTGCCTTGTATCTTAATGCAGGGGAAAAACATCATACTGGTT
Source organism: Actenoides hombroni (assembly GCA_024336885.1). Lineage (NCBI taxonomy): Eukaryota > Metazoa > Chordata > Aves > Coraciiformes > Alcedinidae > Actenoides > Actenoides hombroni. The sequence goes on from WUAM01000275.1 coordinate 3,310,026, forward strand.
GGCAGTCTGAAAGCACTTGAACTGATTGAGAGGAAAGGATTCTCTGTGTATCTATGAAATAAAGAGATCCTGGGGGGCATTGATGTGCACCTCTGACCTTCCAACCTGTGATGTAATTACAATCCATTCCCTACGGGAAATGACACAGCCACTGAAATTCTTGTTCACTGCCTATGGTGATGTTTTGCTATTTTCTGTCTCGTAGCACTTTCGGATCCTGTTGCAAAGGAAAGCTGTATGTTGAATCTATTGTTATCGCTTCCAGAACCCAACCTTGTGACATTCCTTTTCCTTTTGGACCATTTAAAAAGGTAATGTGTGAAACCTTTAGACCTCTGGATCGTATTTAACCTGTAAAGCATCATTATTCTGAAAAGAGGAGCATTTCCTTGAGTTTGTGCTGGATCACACCAATGCAGCAGCATTTGCTGATTTGCTGTGACTGCTCATGAGATAACTATTGTCTCATCCTGGCTTAGTGAGGCTAAATCCTGAATGCCATTGCCACTCGTTCTGAAAGGATTAGAACTGGAGGAAAGGTAACAAAAGTCTCGAGGCTTATCTAGTGCAAATGCAAATTCATGCTGCAGTATCACTGCAAAACTGCATCTGCATCTGGATACAAAGATCAGGAAAGGCTTTAGTATAAATCATGACGCTTTGGCTGTGTTTAAGGACTTGTGAGCCCTGTCTCAAAAGGTGTCTGTGATCTCACGTGGCGTATTTTTTTAATTCCAGCACTTTTGCTAACTGGAGTTGTCAGTTCTTTGCTTAGACTAGTCTTTCTGATCTTGTCTGCCTCTTTGTAATATAGTTGTAACTGCAAAAAAGTATTTCCATGCTGTTGATATTAATGTAATAATCTTGCTTAATACATGCACAATGTGTTAATTTACATACCTAATTTGTACGTACTGGAGACCGTCGCTGACGAGATGAAAGGTAATTTTGTGACTGAGTTGTACTGGATTATAATCCTAGAAATTTGGGTTTTGCTTGTGTGTCTGCTGCAGATTTTTTTCCGCCCTTGGGTAAATTTTTTAACCTTTGTGCCTCAGTTTCTCCTTCATAAAACTGGAATGAAAACCATTCCTTTGTTCCTGTCTCACTTCTGGCTGTCCAGACAGTAAGGAGCAGTCCCCTTCCCAAGTTAAAGCTCTGTCTGTAGAGTGCCTGGAGACTGTGGTTGTGTCAGATCAAGGTATTTGGTTATGTATAATATTTGTCTAGGCACATATGGAGACAGTGGGTGGTTGAATGTTGCTTTTTACAAAAGGAATAAGTATGCTTGCTTTCTTAAGGACACTTTCAAACTCAGATATTTATAAAGATCTGTCTTGTTCATTGTTCCTTCTCCCAGGGTTGCCGAGAGGGAAAGTGTTAACAAGATGTCCCTGCATAATCTTGCAACTGTCTTTGGACCAACACTGCTCAGACCGTCAGAGAAGGACAGTAAAATCCCTGCTAACCCAACCCAGCCCATCACAATGACTGATAGCTGGTCACTAGAAGTCATGTCCCAGGTAAAATCCTCAACGTGCTATTGAATCTTGTGAGGCCAGTACGTGGGAAACTGCAGTCCTCTAGCAAGGCCTCGTTCAGCCATCCTGCTGTGTTTTCATGGCAGTTTTCTTGAGAAATGTAAACTACTGTCACCCTTACATGGACAAGGCTATTTGTAGAACTGTGCTTCTCTGGGCAGTTCAGTTTGCATCTGTATTAACACAGCTTTTCATGAAAAGTACCGGCATGCAGACAATGCTGATCTTTCCTGTTTGTGCATAGTCAGGTTTTTTTGAGGGCTGGCTTACAGTGCCATATTGCTAGCCTGGGATAAAGGGACTGGCAGTGCTTTTCTGTGATGCTCCCCAGCACTTAAACCACCTCCACTGATGCACAACAGAATTCTTTGCTGAATTCAAATTTATTTGGTCACTGCTGCCTTTTGAAAGCAATGCAGAGAATTTGAATGTGGAGGCTGTGTTAGCTGGTCAGGCTGGTTTGTACATCAGATTTTTTCAGTGCAGTGGAACACCAACACCATTTTTATACCCTGGGAGCTGAAAAGAACGTCTCTGAAGCACCGCAAGTGTTAATATTCTTGCTATTATACACTGTACTAAAACAAATACCTAACTGCAAGATATTCCTGTGGAGAGAGCTGTAGGCATGTCAGCCAACTCTCAAATAGCCAGGGTGAGAACGATAGAACAGAGCTTTATTATTACCTCTTTCTTTCTCCTCGCAGGTTCAAGTTCTTCTGTACTTCCTGCAGCTAGAGACTATCCCTACCCCCGACAGCAAGAGGCAAAGCATTCTCTTTTCCACAGAGGTGTAGGTGCCTGTGATACCAACAGGACACTAAAACCTGCTTTTGGCATGAATCTGTGACACCCGAGAAAAAGGAGACTGGTGTTTCGTGAGACATTACCGGCCTGTTCCTGTCCTGTGGAATGATGGCCCTCAGTGCTTCTGCTGTTTGTTAACCAGAGACAAGATGAAGAGAAAGGAGAAAAATCTCTTCCTTTTCACTGGTAGGACAAGAACTGAACTGGAGATGGAGCTGTGCAGAATCTCCACTAGAAGGAGCAATAGACATTTGAACAAATGCACCACAGAGTGTGGCTATTATTCTTGTTGGGAATGTGACAGAAGGTATTCCTCATTTTATGGATTTAACTTATCATAAAGAAACTTCAGGATTTCTACTGGACCATTTGATAGGACACCCTTTTTGGGTGAGGGGGAGTTAAAGGATATATCACAACTGTGTCTTTAATAACTGCTGTTTTTAAAGTACTGTTCTAGGCCACAAAAATAGCATTGCTTTGCAAGAGGAGAGAAGGGAACGGTCTGGGATCTAATGTTCTCTCCTCAGAAATTCAAGTCTTGATCTGAACAGGGTTCTAAAGAAATGAAACAGTTTTGTGTACAACTAGAACTGTTGGCTGGTTTGGGGTTTGGTTTGGTTTTGTTTTGTCATTTGTTTCTTTTTTTGTCTCGCCAACCCCTTCCCTTTCAAGTCTCTACAGCTCTAGGGAAGATGCCCTGCTCTTGCTGATGTTGCACTTCTGATGGGTTTTTTGAGTTAAGGGAGCCAGACCCAGTGATGTTATGTTATAAATACATACAGCAAATTAAAGAGAGGCAGGAAGGATTAGAGTCAGTGGTTCTGTTTGTTATGCTGTTGTTTGTTTGCATAGAAAAGCAGGGGCAATATTATCCACGCAGGACTGCTAAATTCCTTAGACCCCACCAAATTTAATGAAAATTATTTGGGAAGACTGTTAATTCCCAATACGCCAAATAAAAGATGTTACCACTGCAAAAATAATTGAAGCATTTGTGGACAAAAAAAAATAATAAATCAATGGCTGTGAGTTTGGCTGGCTGCTTACTCCAAACTTTTATCAGAACATTTATTTCTTTTTTAATACTTGAATTTTTGGAGGCTTTGTACATTGCTTCTACAAGAGTCTTTTCCTGACAGATACAAATACTTCAATAAAATGTGTCAATGTACTTTATGGACAATCTAACAAGTAACATGCATCATGTATTCTCCAGAAGTTCCAACCCTGTTCTAAGTAAGAGCAGTGAAGAAATTTCTGTGGAACTACATACAGCTGTATGAGAGGTCTTGCCAGGCACTAGCTTCCTGTTTCGCTGCCCCAGTCAGCCAGAGGGGTGACACAGGCATACAGGGCAGCAGGACTTGTCTAGGCACTGAAAGCATAATCGAGTTGCTGGTGTCCAGAGCAAAGTATTCTGGCTATGAAGCAGTTGTGCCAAACGTTGTGGGGAGGGAGGGGAGCAGCATTTCCACCTTCATTAACTACTCCAGCCCCCTCTACTTCCTACACAGTTATGCAGTATCCATTGAGCAGCATCCGTCCATCACCCTGCTGAGAACAAAAATACGGCTTGAAGACAAGGGAAGGAATCAGCATGAGAAGGGGAGGGAGGGACAGATTTTGAAAGATTTGGTAGAGTTAGGTTGTCAACATCATTTGAGGGGAAATATGACAAAGAAAGCAACCCCTGTTATGCTGAATTTCACATTTTCTGATGGGTGATCTGCAGCCTCTCGGTTAAAAAAAATAACAAAGGAGTCTTTGAAACAAATGGAAAGAAAAAAATTAAAGGGAAATGATATTGTAGTCACTGTAATTCTGACTGCTGCATAATATTAGAAATTGTTGTACTGTGAAGTTGCAAATTCAAAAAGAGACAAATATAAATTCCAATTTTGTGAGTATATCAATATTTGCATGCTTTGTAAGGATTCTTATAGGAGTTTAATATTGCTTAGTATCCCTCCCTCCTTAGGTCTGGGAGCAAACCTCTTTGTAATGTAATGTACAACTAGAAATTCCTTCTCTCTTGTATGTATTTCCACAACATTCCAACTTCTGAGCCCTTAAAACAGACAAAGTGTTTATAGTAGAAGGTGCTTTTTTAGGGGAGGGAGGGCATGGAGGCAAGGAAACTTGAAGGCTAAAGATTTTTATTTTTAACTTTTCTCCTTTTTGAAGGTAAAAATTTACTCACAATCCCAAAAAACATTGACTTAAGAAAAGTCACGCAGAGCAGGAAACCACACTCGATGGTTTTGGTTTTGTGTATTTGTTCTCACTTTCCCAGAGTGGTTCTATAGCAGTCCTTTCACTGCAAGCTGCACACCTATGCATTCCAAGCTGGTTTTTGATGTATCAAAGTAGCACTGCTGATGACTTCATTTAAAAGGAAAATAAACCCAACCAAGCTACACTAAGTGGTTGGGTGATAGCTTTTTCCTTTTGGTGTTTGGAATCTGTGGCTGCTCTTTGCAGAGCTGAAACTGGAAAGCAATACCATAATGACTGTGCCAATTTTCTTTTGCCCAACTTTTTTATTTTTATTTATAGAGGAAGTTAATTTTAATATTAAATTACTGATCTATAGTACGTAACCATGAGGAAATTGCTTTTGCCTTGGTTACTGTTACAGGTTGTTACTTTTAGTCTCTCATTACAATGCTCAGTTCTAATGTAACATTATCTAACATGCAGGCATGTGGATCAGGGAAAAAAAAAGTGAATTTAACTTAACCCGTTAATTATTTCTGTTAAGTATGAATATGTTTTCCCCAAAGCTGGTAATTTTGGGCTGGAAAAGATAGCGGATCTTACCGCTGATAATGAAATAATGGACTGATTTGAAATATGAGAATTGATTTCTTGAATTTCCTTTAATTTTGCAATTAAGTTTTTTCAAATGGTCTTATGTTTTCAGAAATTAAGTATTTCCAAATGGCTTTTATGTTCTTTTCCCAGAGATGTTGTTTGGTCTTGTTTGGTTGTTGGTTTGGGGGTTTTATTTTTTTTTTACATTGTTATTTTTCTTAGTAAGCTTTATCATACTTAAAATGAAAAGGGAACTGCAAAACTTGGCTTTAGAGAAGGCCTTCTGATTTCTCTTCTTGTATATTCCCTTGCGAGTTGTGTCAGAAAACCTGACTCTTCCATTTTCTATATCAAAAAGGTACAATATAAACAATGTAAGAGCAAACTAGCAAAAAATTACCCTTCGTATGTGCACTGGGAGTTTATGCTTTTCCAGATTCCAGCATATTGGAGAGACCTTTCTAAAAAAGTCGCTTTCAGTTACGGGCATCTGAAACGTTGAAACTTGGAACTAAAGAAATTCAGGTGATTAGGATAGTCTGTGTATCTCCAGTTTAGGGAGAGGAATAAGCTTCAGTTTCCTGGTATATAGAAACTATTTTAAAATTCTCACAGATTTTTTTAACACTGTTTTTTAAGTAAAATTTTAAGAAGTTAAGTAAACCAAACTATGGGAAAAGTTTCAAAGCTGGACAAGAAATAGCAGTTACTAGATCAGTGTCAGCTTTGTGTCTGTGTGTGCTTTGTACGGGAGGGGAGCGTCTGACACCAAATTGAAACACACCCATTAAAATGCTGCTGGTTGTCTTTATTCTTGCACAATTTTAACAAGTTGAGGTAGCAGCTAAGCTATTTCAGGCCGTATTTTGATGCTGCTATTTTTCAGTGTATCAGCTAAGGGCAAAAGACAGTGGTGACTGTGTGTGCTGCTGCCCACTGCCCGCCTCGGTTCTGGCCTTCCTTCCGTTGCTGATACCGGGCAATCAGCACGCACCCTATGGAGCAAATCTGCAACTTTTCTTGTTAGCCACGAGGTGCTGGAACCACAGAGTATGTTTATGGGAGATGCAGTAATTTTACAGTTTACTCGTTTTACCTGTGTAAAAGCCAAGTTGTTCCTGTTAGTTTTCTATGAGTTTATTTAACAAATGTATTGTCCTTTAAAGCGTACATGGATCTCCACGTTTGTCACCCTTGTAACACTGGAGGGCATCACCGTGTGTTCATTCATCTAAACATGCCATTCTTTCAAGTATGTATGAAATGTAAATTGAAGAACAAGGCTTTTAAAAATGTTTAAAATCTGATGGCAAAAAAATAACCCTCTCTGATTTCTCACTGGTTAATCCTTTGTCTCAGTGCTTGGTCATCTACTGGGATAACTTTATCAGATATGGCATTCTTATTATGAACATTTTAGTAAGAAATGGGAAATGTTTTGAGAAAAACCCCTACCCTTTCTCTTTTTACTTTAATTCAAGAAGATGGGGACTCATAATAACAGAATACCAATACATTCATGCTAGATTTAGGGGCTTTGCTTCTTTTCCTAGAGGAAGAAAAATCTGAAAGGGCAATTCCTAAGTAGATATGATCAAATTCATGGCATAGTTAGTAAAATCACTTGTTTATTCCCTCTTAAATTTGTAGTCCGGGTATGTTTTTCTATTGTAAACTTCACTAACATTGTCCTAGTACTGTTATGGGAAGAGTAAGCCTAATGCCATTCACTTCCTTTAACACAGGGTACACACAACTAAGATTCTGGAGCCTTAGATTCGTATTAGGAATTCTCCATTCTGAACTAGAATGAAATGAATGTTCATTTGTATTCTATGAAGTTTCTCACTGAATAGAATTAGATCCATGGATTGCCCTTAAAACCAACAGAAGCTCTAAAGGAAGTACCTGCAGTTAATGATTATTCCTTAACAAGGTTTTAGGGAAGAAACGTAACACAAATGGAAAAGAAAAGCATAATTAGGAATCACTTGGATCATGTCTGAAACAAGAAAGAAGTCCTCATTTCATGTTACAGAAGAAGGCTTATGCCCTAGATAACTGAGCAAAGACTGTCTTGCCAGTAAATGAAAATTAATATAGGAATGCCAGGAATTTAGCTACTGTAGCCTCCTGGTTCTGCTGTGTTGCAATCCCTCTTTAGTTACTGAAAATTCACAGTTCGGTGCTAAGAGAGCAAAGCTTATCACTTGCTCTCTACCCTTTTTCTCCCCCTGTGGCAATAGATAAGGAGGAGCAATAAAATCCACGTATTACCATAGGTGGAACACCACTGCAAGGAAGGGAAAAGCTAATGGAACCAGAAAGACTAAAACTTGGAAACTAAAAGTCTGTTTCTGAGCTGCAAGGATAAAATGGCACAGTGTGCTATAATGACAAAATGGTTGAAACAGTAGGACAAAAGGAAACCTGAGCAGGTATGTTATCTTGATTCTCCTCCTTCCATGGCCATATCTCTAGATTTATGCCTCACAGGCCAAGCAAATTCCTACATGCTATTGTCAAGAATTAGATTTTTATTAAATGACTTAGTTTGCCTCCACTGTTGGGTCTCTTTGTGTTCCCATCTTACAGTGGAATTGCTTGAATTTTACAATTCATTGTAAAAACATGCACGTGAACCATGTGAGTTTTTTCCATGTCATTTATTTTCTACTGTCCTGTTTCAGCTTAGAGGAGGAAGACTCCTTTTCCAACAGAAACCACATCATTCTGCACTGTAGAAACTACCACAACAGGAGGTTCAGTTTGTAGCAAAGCTGTCCCTGGAGATGACTAAAATATTTCTGGTTTTCTGGTGCAGAATAGACCAGGTACTGCTAAAGCTCTGGGCTTACATAGGCCTGTTTAGTGAGTTAAGTAAGATTCTATTATTTAAACCTATTCAAGCATATTTGGGAATTAATAAGATTACAGAGTCCCCAAGCCTAGAAGAGCTGTTTGCTCTGCTGCTTTAATTGAAGTCATGTTCAAATCCTCTTGTCAAAAATGGTTCATCAGAAGGGAGAGAACTTTTTCTTTTCCACTAGAGTTTCCATTTGTGTAACTGTTCAGTCTTCTTCCCTGGTGGTAAGATGTTCTGAGAACCCAAGACATTCTACAGATGAACATTTATCTGATCTATAGCATGATTTATATGACAAGGCCACATTATAGCCCTGTGAATGCAAGAAAGGACAGGCTTGTGTACCAACCAGCATCCTGCCTGGAAGGACAATACAGCAGCTTTCTGCAGAAGCCCCAAAACTCGGATCAGGATGGGTAGAGCCCACCAGCCAGCAGATGCCCTTTGTCATTAGGTGCTCACATCTCCCCTGGGGCAGTTTGAATGAGGTCCAGAAGGCAGTTACAGGAAGAGACTCACCCCATTCCTTCTTACTGTGCCTAACTGAATGATCAAATTGCAATCTACATAGAGTACCTCAGATTTCCTCTGTCTTACTCCCACTTTAGGAGAACTTTGGGCCACACAAACTCTAGGTATTACATAGTCAGCAGAAAACTGATCTAAAAACTATTTCAAATAGGTGGTAATGTAAAAGCTGCCATAGAAGAATGACTTTTCTTCACAACAGCCCCTTCTCATCCCTTCTTTACTGCTTCCCACAGCCCAAAAGAAATCTTGTTTTGGGCTTTGCAGTTATGTACAAGAACTCACAGAAACCACTCAGTAATGTATTTGGAATTGTGGATAAAACCTACTTGTACAGGCAGAAGTTTGGAGAGATGGGCTATCGGTACTAACCAAGGCAGCAGAAAGAAAAGGAATTGTGTTGGATGACTGAGAAGCACCACAATGAAACAGTGGATTTTAAAATGATGTCACAGCAGGACACTGTGAAATGTTGTCCTTTCTGTGTCTGTCCAGCAAAAAAAATAAAATAAAACTAAGCCTTCTCTTGCCTATATAAGTTGTGTAGTTTGTTCTTATCTCTAGTATTACAAGTGTTTATAATCTGTGAAGAATTCCAATGAAAGGACTATTTATTTAAATATAAATACAATTAAATTATATAATTAGTGCTAAATTATCAGGTGTAGGAGACAACCAACTTGATATTGTTTGGATAATTTTGGGTTTCATCAGAGTTAATATTGTTGGCATTGTTTTAACACTATCATGTTAGGGAGTCAGTTTTTGACAGTTTATACTGCTGTTGCTAGTGCTACAGTATCTCTTAGAGCTCTGGTTTTTGGAAAAGAAAACCTAATCCTAATAGTTTAATACTGAAAGATGTTGAAACTGTACTGCTATACATCTCTCAGTTTAGGCCCAAAAAGAAAGGAAAACGAAAGGGGAAAAAAGGGGGGAAAACTGTTATTCTAATTTTTTTTTTTTTTATTTCCTGAGAAAAGTGGTATGAATAAAGGGATCAAAAAACTGTATTGGGGGGGGAAGAAGGCATTTGTAGCCTTTCTTTGTACACAGTGTTAAATAAAATCTCCTGTATCTATGTTTGTCAGGTTCTTTTGGTCTTTTTTAACTAAAAACTGGGCCTACTTTAAGCTGAATGTGTGAATTGCATTCAGCTGGGTTTGCTAGAGGTATGGAATTTAACACTGGTATTTCAAAATAAAAGCTATTTCATGTTTTACAAGGTAAAAGCTGCATCACTTAAAACCTAGAGGTTAGTACAGGGTTATTGCAGAGTTAAACTAAACCAACTATAACGTGTGGAAATAGTTTACACATAAGAGAGAGAAGCAGCTGCACAAACCAGTCCATTTTCAATTCTATCCGAATCCTTTCGTAGGAGTACTGCTTGAAAAGGCAGCCAACCCCAAACCTTGTAACCTTTACATTCCTGTGCAGAGCACTTCAGCTGTAGTTACATATTTGCTAAGAAATCAGCTCCGGCCTCCGCTTCTTGAAACATTGCTTGAAATTAGTGGGGTTGGTAGGAATCGGTTCTTTAAATCAAGATATCTCATTGCTTTATTTAAATCCAATATTGAAATTATTAATGTAATTAAAGTGCATTTAGCTTTTAATATAGTCCACATTTAATATAATGCATAAACACCTCTGTAACAAAAAGATAGCTGCTTGAAAGCTCTCTTCATTCAGCGTGGATCCCAAAGATAACGTCTCAATGGCAATATTCAAAGTAGAGAAAAATGCAGCTGAGTGTGTGGTGTTTCAAACTACACTGAAAGGAGATGCAGTTCAAGAAAAAATGTCATGTTTATCCCTAAACTGGGAAAAGGAGGGGAAATTCAACGACTATTATTAATACTTTCTACCAATGGTGTATCTGCAGAATATAAAACAGTTTCAATATAGTTTTCAGATGGCTTCAATGTGGAATTCTTCTCCCTTCACTCAATTAGGAAGCCTACCTTTGTAGTGCAACCACATTGAAGGGCATTGAGATGCCCCTGAGTGAGCCCACAGCAGGTGCTGGCTCCTACCACGGGCTCTGGTTACACAGCCACGCTCCTACAGCGTCAGGCTCTTCACTGCATCCCAGGCTGCTGCTTCTCAGACGCTTCTCCCAGTTGTTTTCCCCTCCCTTGAAGACCCCGGGGTGAGCGACACTGCCACTGGCTTGAGGTGCCTGGCAGCGTGCAGGCTGGGGGAAATGCAGGCAGTAGGCACTTAGGGTACACTGCATCCCTGCAACGAGAAAGACCGAATGAAACTTAAGGCTGGCAAAGGATGAGAGAACGTATGAGTGCATAATAACCATGGATGTGCTGTGCAAATTGCTACACCTGAGCAGGTGTCTTTCCCTTTTCCAGGCAGCCCTCGTGCTGCTTCCTGAGGCTGGGAGCAGGCTGCCCTGAGGTGGCTGCTCCCCAGAAGCCCTGCAGGACACAGCTCTCTGTCTGAGACAGGATCTGCTGTACCTGCCCGACTCCTGGGAGACATTCGTCTGCTCTTTGCTAGAAACCTCTAATCATGGAGATTCTGTAATCCTCTTGGGCCATCTCATCCTGAACATAACCACAACGAGACAGTTTTCCTCATAGGCAGCTGAACCATTCCTGCACACATTACAGGATATAATGCTGCACCATCATGCAGGTTTTTTCAGTGACCTTTTCAGTTCCTGGGCTGGGGTACCAGTCACATGCAGTGTCAGCCAGCAGCTGGTTCCTTAGTTCACGCAGCTGAAAGAGCCACAGTCTGTTTTCTACTAGAAAACAGAAAGCACAGCCCCTTTGTGGACTACTGTGAGAAATACATTGCACAAAACAAATGCAGACAATTTTTGCATCCCTAATACAGAAATAATGCTGATCATTGGCATCAAAATGCCTTTTTTTAAAGCTGATGAATAACTTTAAAAATCGATCCAAAGGTAAAACACAGCACAACACTTCTTTGAATGCTTCATGGATCAGAAAACCTAGTGGGATGATGTTGGTCATACTGTTAGAAAGCAAACATCAGAAATATTACTGAAGTATAAAGGAGCTTTGCAATGTCAGACAAGTACATCATGTCTGTGTGGCCTTCCAGGGGAATCCCCGCCAGCTAAGAACAGGCAGAAGGACAGAGAACTGGCTTGGGAAGGATCTCTAAATAAAATGACTGAGTGCGTATGACATGAATATTTCCCACAATGTAAATCAAACTATGTTGTAACATCTGGAAGCATACATTCTCTCACTTTTACAGGGAAATATGATGAAATATAGATGTCATTTACTTTGATTTACAGTATTAAAAATTAAGTTTCACCCAAGATAACAAGGGGATTGTGAATCATACTTGCCCTCACCAATTTGCAGCCCTATGAATTCCATCAAAGAACATACCTCGAGGGAAAGGCTGCAAAGCAAGCTTATACTGAAGTGTTTCTTTTGATAGAACAGTTGAACTGCTGTTGGGAGAGAGGCTTTAACCCCTAGTCTGAGCCAAACAGAAATCGTGATGTGGAACCTTTCACAGGGCTAAGTCTAATCAGCACATTTTCTGAGTTACTGTGTTCATAGCACTTTCCAGCCAATGCCTGTAAATAGAGACTCTGCTATACCTCCCACTAAAGCACCAACACTGTAATTTGGGTTTATTAACTGCAGTTGCTTGTTTTTCATAACAGTCATGCATCTTGCATAACAACACTGAGCTACAAAACTTAGCTTTGTCCAGTCTTTTAAAAGAGCTGAAAGTCTGAAAGGTTGGGTTACAAGAGCTGTGTGTGAACACAAGATGACAAAGGTATGCTCTACACCATTTAAATATTTACTTCTTGCCCAAATGAAAAGTTAAATGAAAATGAATGAAAATTCCCTTTTTATAAGGAGTCACATGGAAAAGACAATGGGCGATGAGTACAAGTTACTCCTGGGGAGATTCCAACTGACACGAGAAGACAATTATTCACAGTGAGAATAATCAGCCATTGGCTTCACCCCAGGGAAGTGGTGGATTCCTCAACACTGGACGCTCCTAAGATTCAGCTGGACAGGCTGCTGGGCCAGCTTTTGGGCTTTTGCCCAGTTGAACCAGATGATCCTTCAGCTCCCTTCCAACCAGGTTTTTATGATTCTGCAATTAATCTAATGTTGTACTGTACATTGTACCCTGCACTCCCACCTCGGCTGGGCTGCGCTACCTGCCTTCTGCGTGCTGTTTTAGCTCCAGCAGCAGTGAGAGGCCGCCACTGCCACACTTGCACCCTCAGTCTTTGCTGCACACATGCGGCTTCCCTCCACAAGGTTTCTCTGAAGCTTAAAGGCTGCGGGCTTATTCCGGGAAAAGAAAAAAAGAAAAAAAAAAGAAGACTTTTCACCAGAGCGAGACGCGGGCCTTGGGCCGCCGCCATCACCCCGGCCCACAGGCCCGCCTCAGCCGAGGGGCAGCGCGGCCCCCGAGGGCCGGGCCGGGGCACCGGCTCCGGGCGGGGCGGCTTCCGGGCGACAGCGGAAGCGGCGCGGGCCCGGCGGGGTCGGCACTGTGGCCCGGCGCCATGGCCCGCAAAAAGCTGTACCGGCCCATCGCCGCCATGGCCAAGAAGATCCGCGAGTACCGGGCGCTGAAGAACCGGCCGCGGGACTCGCAGCGCTTCGCCCTGGACTACGAGACCATGCGGCGGCCTCTGACGCAGAAGCGGCTGCCGGTGCGGGCCTGGGAGGACGCGCGGAACGAAAACCGGCTCTTCTCGCTGCTCTGCCGCCTGCCGCGCTTCGGCGTGGGCCGCATCGTCACCCGCAAATCCTGGCTGTGGGCGTACGACGAGCCCTGCTACTGGGTCATCACCAAGGTGAAGGCTGACTACACGGCCGAGGTAACCGCGCTGCCGGCCCCCGCCCCGCTCCCCGCGCCTCGGCGCTTGCTGCCCTCAACAGGTTCTCGTTTCCTTTGCAGAACATGGATCATGGAAGAGCTTGGGGCTACCTGACCTTCAGAGGTACAACCGGCTTGCTTTCCTACACCGGCGATTGGAGAGGCCGTCTGTAGGCGGCAGGACCGCAGAACAGCGGGTGGGGGGGTGTAGGGGAGGGTGGGAGAGCGGCAGCAAAACCGCAGCCTTTCTACTCGCCAGGTTTGTTTTTCTCAGACCTGCTAATGAGACAAGAAGTTCTCCCTCTTTTAGTTTCAAATGCTGGGATCTAGCCCCCACAGAACGCGTTTCCAGGGAATGCTGTGGGAGAGCCGGTGTAGGCTGCTGGTGGGGAAAGCAAGCGCGCTGACAGGGGACAGACTGGGTTGAGACTTCGAAAGCAAGATGCAAAACGAATACGTGGGGGTATTCCAGGTAAAATCATCAGTAAAACAGGAGTGATGGCAAGTAAATTTACATTTCTGGGATTTTAAATTAATGCTTGGAGTTGGCTTTACATTAGGTCAATTGTCGCTTGTCAGTTGTGTTTCTGAAACATTTCTTATGTAAAGGTTTTTAAGTTGTTAGGTATTTTTAACATTAAATTTCCTAGGAAACTTTAATCAGCATAGAAAGAAATTACTTTTGTTCCTTAGCTGTGGAGACTGAACCAGAGAGAGCTGAAGTGACAATTTAAATTAGGAGAGAGAGTTAACCATGGAACTGGAACAACTTGCCTGTGGTTCTTTCAGCCTGTTTCTGGTTTGATTCCCCAGGACAGAAGTGGGATCCCATAGTGCAGCTGGGAAGATGCTGTCTAAACCTTTGAGAGCTTCTTTTACTATTGTGCATTGTAGCAGTTTTGATGCTGGAGAGGTTACACTTGCTACATTTCCAGAAGGGAGTTTGTTGTTGATAGGTTTGTCCACTGGTGTTCATTGTCTTTTCTCAGGCAAAAGCGAAGAAGAAGTGAGAGAGATTGACAAAGTCATGTACCATGACTGGCGTATGGTGCCCAAGCACGAGGAGGAAACCTTCAAGAAATTCACCCCAGTGCCAGAGGACACCATTCGGTACCTCCCGTACCCACCTCTGCTCCGAGCCATGATCCTTGCACAGTGGCAGAAAGAGGGAAAACCAACCACAGAAGAGCCAATGATTGATCTGGAGAAGATAATGGGTGCAAAGAGAAAAGCTCGAGGGACACCAGTATAAAGACTTGTTCTGAGCTTCCCACGTGCTCTCACCGTGTGTTAGAAGCACATCATCTTACAGAAGCCCCCCAGTCAGCTGTGTATCCAGGGTTCCTAGCTTTCTGCCCAGCCCTGTACAGTCACCTGATCTGAAAGGAAAGATGCAGATAGATTCAGAGGGTTTTTTCCACAACTTTGGTCTCAGTCAGTGGAGAAACCTTCTTGGTTTCTTGTATACTTCTGTGCGTGTGCATAGCTGCTGTCATCCAGCTACAGTTCTTCAGAGCAGTTTTCTTTACAGACTGAAAATCAGGTTTTTAAGAAAATCTTTCAGACAATTTGAGCCCTACATAAATCACAGAAATGTGACTGAGAATATAACACCATTTCACAGAGCTATGTACAGATGTATCTAATGAAATAAAGGTTTTCTTATTTCTACAGCACAGTTCTAAGAAAACTTTTTTTTTTTGTGTGTGTGCAAGAAGATCACTGTGAGGTCCAAATGCAGTCATTAGCTTACCCAATACAGGTACAGCATCAGATTCTTCTTAACCTCTGCAGAATCATTTGGCTTGCTTATGATGGCAGTGAACAACGCAGGAGGAACCTAGCTTGGCTTCAGATGCTAAGCTCATCCAAAGCTATCCATCTGGTATTCTCGTCTCCTGACAGCTGTCAGGAAATGGGAGAAATCATTTTCATTCTGGTGATGCAAGGTACACAGGATTAGCTCTTACTGTTTGAAGCCAAATGCAAATTGCCACCCCTTCCAGTGAGCGTGTTGGGGTGACTGTTACAAAAATACAACTCCTTAGTGCAGTTCTTAGAATTCCATTTTCTCCTATGGGATAAGAGGGAAGGCTTTTCTCATGAGCTAAAAGCTGGTCCTGTGCTATCACAAGGCGTGAAAGCTGGGAAGACCTGGGCTCTTGCCCCTCTGTTGTGGCAGGAGCACTGCAGGGCACATGCCAGGGCTGGTTCACTGGCTTCAGAAGCAATGCAGAGTCCAGGGGAGGGGAAATCTGGAGTGTTGGTAAAAGCACAAACAGTTTGAGGCTGTGAGACTTCCTGCTGCAGCTGCCGGAAAACAACTTTTCTGGTTTCTGTAGCCTCTGCTGCCACACACTGGGCTCAGCTGGTGCCTTCCTGTGACTGAGGTGCTACTGAGCAAGAGAGAGGTGGGAAAGGAAGGGTAAATGTGAGTTAGGTGGGCTAAGCAGAATGACCTAGTCCTCTGCCCTGCACAACCAGGAGCTGAACACAAGCCCAGCACAGGCAGTGCCCTCCCTAACGGACCCTAGCCCCACAGAACCTGACCACAGTCAGACGGAGCCAAGGGCTGGTAACAGGGTCCACCAGCAGCCCCAGACAAGGCAAGAAATGACCCACAACCAAGGTCCATCCAGGGAGCCCAGTCAGGAGAAAAAACAGATGGAGGAAATACACCATAAGGCACAGAATTGTACAATGGCTTGGGTGGTAAGGGACCTTAGAAGATCATCTAGTCCAAGTCCCAGGGGTCCATCTAGGAGCAGCTGGAGATAGGCACAGCTACCACACAGCTCACTCCAAGGCTGAAGGCCCCAGCTGGTGCTGGCCCTTGGGTGGAAAGGGCACATGTGTGGGGGTGAGCCGGGATGGGGCTGCTCAGGACAGGAACACCTTGCCACTAAACTGCTCAATGGTTAACACTCAAGCTGCCATTCCCACCCTTTTCTGTGTCTTGCTGTTAGTAAAGACTGAGCAGAAATCCCAGGGCCTTTATAGGAAGAAGAGGCCTTGCACTTGCTGATGTTAACACATTTATTACATACAGAACAGATATGGTTTGTTGTTTGATAGCATAGGGAACAAAGCACGGTAATGTATTCATACAGCGGTCTCTTTACAGAATGCCATCTTCAGACCAAAGAGCGGAGTTTACAGGCCTTAAGACACTTTTTAAAATCCTTTTGTAACATACAAGATACTTTACATACATCACAGTGGAGATATGACAGGGAAGTGTGTTGAAGCCAGTCAGTTCTCACCTTGCTGCCCAGCAGCCACCAAACGCCCAGAGGAGCTGACAGCGGAGGCTGGTTCTACTTAGCTGTAGCTGCCCCTCTTGGACATGTGCTTCTCTTGGAGGAAAACATGCACTGAGCTGGAAAGGAACCTGTTGGGAGAGGCCCGAGACTGGTTTCCTTATGTTGCCAGGGCCCAGTGGGTGACAGAAGACCGAGTGCTGTCACTTCAACTGCTAAAACCAGATACAGAACAAAGAGTAAGAGGTAAGAACGTTGTGATTTTGTACTTTCCTAAGGAGGAGTCGACAGAGCTAAGGAACCTGACCTAACAGGGTTTTTTTTCCTTCTATTAGCCCAAATTATGAAGTTTACCTGGCCCTAACTGATGAGCTGTTACATGTCTGTGCAATCTGTGGTCTAAATATCGATCTTGTTAACTTTAATGCACTCAGTGTTGTGATCCAAAGAGCTCTTCCTAGCAGAAAGCATTTTGGGAAAGTGAACAAGAAGCCTGGCACGGTCAGCAGTGCCCTGGTGAAATGTCCCTGGTGAAAGGTCCTTTTATATGAAGGTGGCAGCTCCAAGCATCTCTTAGCCAAATGCCAGCCACAGAGCCCAGTCTGCCAATGGCTGGAGAACACCATCCAGCTGGTTTCCCTCCTTGGTGAAGAGTGGTGTGTCACCAGCACCGCTCTCAGGCAGCGTGGGCACCACTATGGCTCCGTACTTTGGTGGGTGAGGCCTCTGTTCTCCAGACATGTCCTCTCACCTTCTTGCAGGGGAAATGTATGTCCCAGCTTTTTCAGAACCATGGATCCAAAAAACATTTCAGTGCTGCTGCATCAGGACAGGCGCTACATGTTAGAGCTTCCCCTGAAATACTGCAGCCATGCAGCACAGGAGCAGTGTTAGACCACAAGCTTTAGGGGTAGCCTGGTCTGTGGCAAAAAGCACAGGACACAGCTAGGAGCTTCCCAGAAGAATGGAGGCTTCCCCCAGCTGTCCTCACACAGGCAGAAGGACATCCCCGTGAATTCTGAGGTGCCACACAGCTCAGGGAAGAAACAAGATGACCACTGGGAGCTTCCAAATTCACTGCTAACAACGGCTACTTGCTCTAGTCCTGCACATCCTGGATGGAGTGTTCAGAGGAAATGGAACTTGTCCTTGTGGAGACAGGACTGTTTCCACTGTCAGAAAGGGAGGACAAACCATTGCCTCTACACCTGGAGCTGCTGTGTTCTGCATCTGGAGCTCAAAGCTGTTCCTGCTCTGTTTTTTTGCTGTCTTTTATAAGCAGGATGCACATTTACAATCCTTCAGCACTGCTTACACAAGGAGGGCTGCCAGAGTTTCTCTCTGGGGGTTGTCAATTCTTTTCTGGAGTCAGAAATTTCCAGCTTTTCACACTACTTAGTAACAAAATCAGTGCTCACAATGTTGGAAGAAAGAGGTCAGGAGATCTGGCCTCAATTCCTTTTCTTGTGTGACCTCAAGCAAGACACAGCTGTTCAGTACCTTGACTCTACCTACCCAGTCTTTCCTAAGCAACAGCCACAGTGTGAAGGAAAACGGCCATCTCATTCCAGCAGTTCCTGAGTCAAAGTAAGCTCAATGTGATAATGCAGAATTCACAGCAGACCAACATCATCTGCCCTCATCTGTGTTTTAAAAGCCAACAAATGCAATGCAGAGATAGCTTTCTCTTGAACCTTTCAGAATGAACTCAAGACTTCTCAATACTTTTCTGCCTGGCATTTTTGGAAGGGGGAGTTAAAACTATTGCTGCTTTTTCTGCTCTTGAAAAAGCAAACTTCCAGTTCCCCTTTGCCATCACAGTTTCCAAAGGCGCTGTGGCCTCCACGATCAAACCATCTCCCATCTGAGTCTACCAAACAATCCTCTCTGGACACAGACACAGTCACCCAGCACATGACTGCTGCGACAACAACAGCAGCAGAGAAGGGAGACTTACCCTCTGCAAGTATGGAGCTTGTGTTCCCCACAGTAATGGCACTGCTGCCTTCTCCAGCCAAACAGCACAAGTGCTGCTCCAAACCCTGACACTTCTGTCTACTGAGGGTTCCCTGGACCTGTCTGCTCTCAGTCTGTGGGACATTATTCTGTGCTTAATGGTGGGTAAGGTGGAGAGTTCATTGGTGAACTACAAAAGATTTCTGCTAGGGTGCTGTATAAGTTGTCACCATCACTGCTTTGGCGGGGGCGCCAAGGGAACATACTTCTTCTCATGCAGGTGGGAGTGAGGCAACCTGCCGGAGAACCTGAGCCACCACCCATCTAGCTGCCAGCTCCCAAGCACTGGGCAAAGGCTTTGCACAGTTCTAGCTCCAAGCTTCACTTCATCAATGCACTGTCATTTCTCTCCTTGTAGATGCCAGCTCCAGAGCAGAACAATAATCCAATCACGCAGAAAGCGCACAGGCCCAAGATGAAAGCTGCAAGTTCAGAGGTTAGAAGGGGGTCACAGTCCGAGGCAG
The DNA here is from genome assembly GCA_024336885.1 of Actenoides hombroni. Lineage (NCBI taxonomy): Eukaryota > Metazoa > Chordata > Aves > Coraciiformes > Alcedinidae > Actenoides > Actenoides hombroni. Next base: position 3,329,188 of record WUAM01000275.1, read on the forward strand.
GAGCCATTGCAGTTGTCTGGGGTTGTTTTCCAGCAGTAGGTATAATGCAGGTGTTCTGTATGTACATCTTGGCATTCAGGTGGGAGGAGGGATGCTTACATTGGTGGGAAAGGAGAAATTCTCACTCAGGGATATATGATACCTGCCACACAATAATGTGGCTCCTTTCAGCCTTGGAAAGTACTGGCTTCACCTGGGTGGCATCTCCTGCATTCTCCTCTGTCTCATCATCTTCTCCATCCCCTAAAGAGAGAAAAAAGAAAGTAAAAAAGTCAAGAGAAAATTCCAAATTCACTGCTCTTGAATACTTCTGAAGAGGCTGATATCCCTGCTATGGTTTCATCAGTCTGACAACACAGAGGATGAGCTGAGACCTTCCTTTATGCCTGGAGAACGTTTATAGCAGCATGGTGCTTTTCTGAAGCAGGAATGTAAAGATGGAACAAACAATCTCCAGCAGTAAGGAAAACCACCGTTCTATCTGGGGAAACCAATGTTTACAACACAGAGCAACAGATGTGATCACAGTGGGGCATCAATGTTTGGAGCCAGTGGCACAGATGGTTTTATTCTTTCCAAGACCATTAACATGTACTGGGTGGCACTGCAGGCACAGGCAGGAGAAGGGTTTGGCAGTCATGTTCTGTGTGAGGAAAATGCTTGTTATCTGCCCTCACAGCCAGAGGGGGAAGAAAGAGAGAGCAGTGCTTTTCACATTCCACTCCCCACAGCAGTGATCCCTCCCATTCCAGATGCCTCCCACCACAGGCACTCACCGATCCGGAAATCGATGTACCCTTCTCCTCCGCTCAGCACCAGGACATTCTTCAGCTTCTGCCCCTCAGTCTCTGTGGCCGCTGTGCTGGGGTTTTCTGAAGGGCTGTCCAACACACTCCCATTGAGCGTTGCTAGGACATTGCCTGGGAGAGGACAGAGGTGCTGTCAGTGCCTTTGCTCAAGCCTGATGCAGCTCTCTCACACACACACACGCACTTGGGCAGGCCAGTTCCTTCTGCTGATGAAATTTGGAAGTCACTACAATTTAAACCACTGATGTCTGAGCCACAGTTATCTGCAAGTGCTAGACATGGCACCGACAGCCGTCTGCAGCAGATCAGCTCAAGCTCCTGCTGCAGAGCGGACAGTGGGACAAGACCCTCACAAGGAAGGGCTGTGCTGATCCTCACCAGGCACAGAGACGAAGAACTTGACAGCATCACGGTGGCCATGGAAACAGAGCTGTGCCTGTGCCATGGAGCAGTAGGGAATGAAACTGCTGGCAGATTTGTCACTGTTGTCATCACCGTACACATGGATGACTCCACCAGAGCGGCTGCCCTCTCCAGAGGTTGGTGAGGTCTTGTTGGCTGGGGACAGAGAGGAAAAATATTGTCAGTGATGGCTTTTGAGTCCCATTTACAGAAGAGACTCAAACAAAGAGAAAACTCATGAGCCATGAAGGAAAACCTTTAAAGGCACAGGTCTCTTTAAAGGTCTTGTGTAAAGGATGTGATAGAGGAGACCACACCAGACTATACAGACCCTCTCTCTTAGGTTGGTAACAATCCACTCACGATAACAAACTGCATTTTCTCATCAAAACTAGTATTTGGCTACCAATGAGGCACACATCCCTGGAGGTGCTGGGCAAGAGTTATGACAAAGGTTTCTGAGGTGTCCCAGAAAAGTCTCTTCACTTGCAGCAATCCTGTCCAGCTTCCAAAAATGACCTACAGTCCTAGGATCAACCCTGGTCTTTCGTACCTGTCAGGGTATCCAGAGGTGCCCACTGTACTCATGAGACATTAAGGACACCTGGAGGAGAATAACTGCTATTTTCTGGATTGTCGAACTTGCTCAGTTTCCAAGTTAAGTCCTTTGCCTATACCAAGCCATAAGCTTAGTGCTGTAAGCAGTCTCTGACTCTGGTGAAGGCCCCTCAGCCCAGTAAATGTCACAGCAGTGGAGTGAGGTCCTTCCCTAGTTCTTGATTTAGCCGTGACACCAGAAGATCAGTTACTCAAGCAGTGCACATCTGAAAGATGTTCACCATCCACAGCTTCCAAGGTGGGCTCAGGGGCCAGCATCCTTCATGTCCAAGCTCCAAGAATGCGAATGCTTCCACTCACCAAGGAACAGAGACCAGTGCTCACAGCTCAGGATGGGAATCCTTTCTTTCTGCATGCACTCGTATCAGTAAAACAGAAACAGTGCTAAAATCAGAAGGCTTTCATTTCCTGTGAGAGAACTCAACTGCTTAATTATCCATAGTTCTGTATTTTGGCTGGGGCTGGATTTCAGTTATTATGTGACTTGGACAAAGGAGACTTTTACCTATCAGGCTCAAGCCAGGACAAGTACAAATATTTTGATGTAAGAATGAGAATCAGTGTGTTCAGGAGGAAGATCCCCAAGATGAAGGCTTTCTGCACCTCTATGCTTTGGTCTGCTGTGAGTGGCTACAACTGGATGAGCTCATCTGACTGACAGACTAGCACTTCTTGCTCAGTTTCTGGTTTCTTACTTCAACCAGTATCAGATACTTTAAAAGGAGGACACATGTTAATAATGCTTCTGGATAGACACAGAAATGTCTTACGATGAGAAAAAAAATACTCCTTTCTGACCCTGGAAAGGCTAAGGTAAGCACAGATTTTAATTTAGGCAATGCCTTAACTGGCATAAACCCAAACAATTCTTAATGTTTATCAAAGTCTCCTCTGGTTAAAAGTCTTGGTTGACTACTTGCATCTGGCAGGTGCCACAGTACCTACTACGATTGTCCTGGAGTTGATGAGAGAAGGATTCTTGGAAAGCCAAGAGTGACTAAGGAAGACCTTGGAAGAACAGTCTATTCCTGCTTTCTGGAACTCTCTGACTGAATGAACCTTTACAGTCCCCATCTCAAACTTAGCCTACCACAGTAAGGGAACTACTGATGAAGAATAAAGTACTCTTGACACAAAAAAAACCCAGAGGGATAGCTGATGAGATGGATGAAAATGTTTTTAGCCATGGGAAATGACAATATTTACATTACTGTCTCTGGTTGCTTTTCTCAGATGTAACTTAAAATGAAAGAGCGATGAGGCAAAATGGAGAGAGCTGAATGGCGGGATGGAAGGGTGGGTAAGCGACTGCAAAGATGAATGGGTGCAAAAGGAGTGAAAGCTGAAGGAAGGAGGCAATGGACTTACCCCGGAGCCCAAGGAGTTGGCCTCGGTGGAGGACTACAGCTAGGCACAGGCAGGGAGTGGGAAAACAGAGGAGCACGGGAAGATACAGGGAGGATGCAAGAGAAGAAAAAGGTGATTACTGAGAGAAAATTGAGGGAGCAACAAAAATGTATTAAAACCTAAAGAAACCACAACAGGAGCTACAGGCTCAGGTCATTTTATACTAACACTATTCTTGCTCATTTTGCTCTTAATTTACAAGAACAAATGTAGTACCTGAGATGGGAGAGGGACCACAGTCACAAGGACCCATTGCTAAGGTTTTGAGTGAGACCTTACTGCTTATCGCATTTTTACAGAAACACCAAAAGATAATGCAACTGGTTTATAGCAGGGAACAAGCTTAACTCAGAATTAGGACAACAGCCCCAAGAAAGAATGGGGTTTAAAACCAGGGACTCAGAAATGAGACCGAGATTGTAATGCACAAAGACAACTGTGTCACTGGCTTGCTGGTGTCAGCCCTGGGTGTATCCAGCTCCACTCGCCTTAGAGGAAAACATCTCAGTCCTCACTTCCAGTAGGATTACAACAGGTTTTCTCCTCTTATACAAGAGCCATTTGTTTCTCAGATTTCCTGCAGGTAGTGGTGAAAAAATGTTAAATGGGCTGCTTTCTGTTGAAAAATACTGCAATGAGTCTCAAATCCTACTCCCCCATTACAATCTGGAACAGACCTGCAAAATTAGATGTTGACTGACAGGTACAGAACAGGATTACTAAGAACTTCACCTAAACTTCCAGCTCTGGAGATGCAACTGTTAAATACTACTGCTGGGTCTTCTCGCCAGGTTGGATTTGGTGTAGGATACTGATTTCTACTTGGCTGATAAAGCTGAGCCCTAATTTGAGTAAGTGAATATTTTCCAAGGTCAGTTTCTGGAAAATACTTTTATGGACATATTTAGATGTCTATGCCAAAACAAAATTTTCAGATAGGTCTTCCCAGTGACTTCTCATTCCATGACCTCCTTTTGGAGACTTACTACAATTCCCAAAGCTTTATTTCTCCTGCTTTCCAGTAGCTACAGAATGAACTCACATCGAGTCTGCTCTGCCCAAGTCACGCTCCAAAAAGAAGACTGTACAGATGTAGAGATGTCATTGATCCCCCAAGAAGGAAGTGGCTTCAAATGAACAGGTTAAATCCATTCAACTGAAAGCTTAACTCCTTAATAAGGAAGAGGTAAACCAAGTTTAGGGTTGCTCATACTCAGGGCTCTTCTCTGTGAACGCTGCTGTGGATCAAAGATGTGTCAGGTTCAGAGTAAAACCATCCAGAAAGGGTTAGCCTGTCAGAGCCATCTGGCACGCTGCGCAAATAACATGCAAAGGTGTTCTTCTTTCAGGGGGCACACACAGAGAATTATCTCCAACAAATGTCACTTACTCTCAGTCAATGGAATGGAGATGACGACACCGTTCCCTGTCCCTACCCAGAGGCGGTTGCCAGCAATAAGCAGGGCTGTAATCCTCACAAACGAGAAGCCCAGCTTTCCAGTGCCTAATAATGAATAAGAATTGGAGAGTCAGTTATGAATTTGGACAAGATCTGCTAATGAATTTTGATTTCTCTACGATCTCAGTAAGCAACAGACCATTTCCTGACAGTCCCGACTGCCTCACCTAGCATCTTGCTGACGTAAGGTTCGATGTCGACATCCTGCAGATGTTGATGGCTGTGGGCATGGTAAAGCCTGAGAGTGGAGTCCAGGCGGATAGAAACCCACACTCCATCTCCAATCCATGCCAGCTGTCGCACCTGACTCTCCCGCCGAGGGTGGGCATCAAAGGATTTCTGGAATGCCAAACAGGTGGACCAATGTCAGTTCACAAAAGGTTTGCAATTATCTACACATACACTCCATTTTCCTCAACTGAGATCACTTGTTTGGGTTTCAAAGTTCTTCGAGAAAATCTGTTAGTGCCAGCTGATCTCAGAAGTACACTCCAGTGTGCAGAGAACTCTTCGCTTGAAACGAGGAGTTGCATAGCAGCTTTGCAGAGACTATGGTCTTTTCAAACCACTTCAGGAGAAAGAACGTTTAGAAACCAAGAGCTTTCAATGTGCTTGGTAAAAAAAGAAAACAGAAAGCTCCAGTATAAATTCCAAAGATCAAACTGACTTGGCTCACTGATATAAACTTAAGATTCAACACTTCTCCCTTGGATTAGAATTATGCCAAGCACTGTCAAAGAGGTCTGTACCAACACCACTGGATTGGATTTTTCAGCCAAAGGGCTCTAAACAAATTTTTTTTTTTTTTTTTTCCCCTCAGACAAGTGGGATCACTGGAGCTTTCTAACTATACTCTTCCTTTATGCCACCATGCCTACAGACGGGGAAGTCTTAAGATCATATATGAAGGGTAGCTGTAAAGCACACAGGTACATCTGCACAGTACGTGGCCTCACAGACCCACCAGTAAAGGCAAAGGAAGTGCTCAGTTTAGACTTGTCTAAAGATTTAAGCTCTACAAAGGGAGGAAGCAATAAAGTCCCCCCTGGCAGACTGGGTCATAACATGACCCAGGCTGACACATTTGTGTCCTACAATCAGCAATGACAAAACAAAGGTTCTGCATTTCCATACACTGCAGCAGAGAACAGCCATACGAAGAAATACAACCCAAAGATGTGCGTGCATACACACACATCTGCTCTCTTACCTCAATCTGCATTGTCTTAGGTTGGATAACATGGATTTTATTCTTGTAGCCACACCAGACTCTATCATACACAACAGCCATGCAGCGGATGGAATGGTGAGTATGACCGAGGTCCATTAGGTGATAATTACTGAGATCCCACTGACCATCTAAGGTGAAAAAAAAGGTGTTGAAAGATGCATCTCCTTCATAATGTGTCAGTTTATGATAGAATAATCTACCTTTCCACGGGTATCTAGACACACACACTTAGCTGATACTCAAATGCTCATTTTGCTTATGTCTGTGAACTTCCCATGAATCCACACTATTACTTCAGGCACAGCCTTACACTTGTGAAACACATGACAGTAACGTTTAGTTTGGTGGTCTGAAAGCTCTCCAAATCAGGTTAATTTAAACATCCTCTTATTGTAATAAAACAAACAGGCTTCTCTAACAAGTACAACAAAAACATCAGGGGAAGAAGACAGCCTAACAAGATGATGCGGAAACTTAAAAGGAAATGGACCATACAGCCCTTGTGGTGAGGCTCCTCCTATCACAGACAGACAACATAATTTCCCCAAAGTGTCAAATCCAGGAAGAGAAGACAATCTCTGTTCTCTCGTGCTTATTTTCTAACTAACCAGGGAGATACTGCATTGACACAGAGCCCAGTTGGAGACCCGTAGCTTGTGGTGTTCCCCAGGGGCCAGTACTGGGTCTAGTTTTGTTCAACATATTCACCAGTGACCTGGATGAAGGCACACAGTAGACCTTCAGGCAGCTTGCTGATGATACCAAACTGGGAGGAGTGGCTGACACACCACAGGCTGCACTGACATTCAGCGAGACCTGGACAGGCTGGAGAGTTGGGCAGCGTGGAACCTAATGAAGTTCAACAAGGGCAAGTGTAGAGTCCTGCACCTGGGAAGAAATAACCCCATGCACCAGTACAGGTGATGGGCTGTACTGGAAAGCAGCTCTGTGGAGAAGGACCTGGGCAAAAAGTTAACCATGAGCCAGTAATGTGCACTTGTAGCCAAGAAGGCCAATGGTCTCCTGGGGTACATTCAGACGAGTCTGACCAGCAGGTCAAGGGAGGTTCTCCTGCCCCAATACTCTGCCCTAGTGAGGCCACATCTGGAGTAACATCTTGAGTATTGTGTCCAGTGCTGGGCTCCCCAGTTTGAAAGAGACAGGGTACTACTGGAGAAAGTCCAGCAGAGGCTACAGAGATGCTGAGAAGACTGGAGCTTCTGTGTGCTGAGGAAAGGCTGAGAGCCCTGGGGCTCTTCAGATGGAGAAGAGCAGACTGAGAGGGCATCTGATCAAGGCTCATCAATAGCTAAAGGGCAGAGTGTAAGAGGATGGGGACAGACTCTTTTCAGTGGTGTTCAGTCACAGGACAAGGCAACAGGCACAAACTGGAACCCAGGAGGTTCGATCTAAACATAAGGAAAAACTTCTTTACTGTGAGGGTGATGGAGCCCTGGATGAGGCTATACATAGAGGTTCTGGAGTCTCCTTCTCTGGAGAGATTCCAAACCTGCCTGGATAATGCGATCCTGGGGCCCCTGCTCTAGGTGACCCTGCTGGAGCAGGAGGGTTGGACCAGATGATCTCCAGAGGTTTTTTCCAACTCCCCACCATCCTGTGATTCTGGAATTCTTTGGGAAGCAGCAGGCCTATTTTCAACTGCAAAGATGATCTGCTCAGGTACAGCCTGAGCTGTGTAGAGCTCCCTGTGCAAGCCCAGTTACAGCTGATTTATGAATGCATAGTAACACCAATATGGCCCAAATGCATTAAACTTACCAAGCATCCCTCCGACAACTGCACAGCTTAAGTATTCCTGTAAGCGTTGCATTTACTCTGAATGTGCTACATGGAACATACACACATAGAATCATAGAATTATAGAATTGTCAGGGTTGGAAGGGACCTTAAAGATCATCTAGTTACAACCTCCCTGACGTGGCAGGGACACCTCCCACTAGAGCAGGTTGTTCAGAGCCCCACCCAGCCTGGCCTTAAAAACTTCCAGGGATGGGGCTTCCACCACCTCTCTGGGCAACCTGTTCCAGTGTCTCACCACCATGGTGAAGAAATTCTTCCTAATGTTTAATCTGAATCTACCCACCTCTAGTTTTGATCTGTTCCCTCCAGTCCTACCACTACCTGACAGCCTAAAAAGTCCCTGAACAGCTTTCATGTAGGCCCCCTTAAGATACTGGAAGGCCACAGTAAAGTCTCCTTGGAGCCTTCTCTTCTTCAGACTGAACAACCCCAACTCTCTCAGTCTGTCCTCATAGGAGAGGTGCTCCAGCCCTCTGATCATCCTCACGGCCCTTCTTTGGACACGTTCCAGTATGTCCACATTTTTCCTGTAATAGGGGCTCCAGAACTGGACACAGTACTCAGTAGCAATACATGGTTTTGTTTAAAAAAGCTCAGGTAATGGTGTTAAAGTATGCCATAGATGGTTTAGGGTAAGGGTTACGTGTATAATAGCTATGCATTTTACTCATATGTTTGTCCTCTAGCAAGCCATCACCTTTCCTTCTCAACTCAGAACAGCATTTAATCCATTGCTACACTCTCAGCCAAGTTTGGTTTTCTCTTATTATTAATTCATTCTTACCTTCTCCACGGTGGAATATGGCTAGTGTTCCATCTGCCAGAGCAACAAGGACCCTCCCTTTCACATGCCTGAAATCACAGAAAAGAAAATATTTACGGAAGTCTGTAGAGGTAAGGGACTACCAAACCCTTTCTGACATCCATGCACACTGACTGTATGTTCTTTCTGTAATTCCCATTTAGTTTAGTATTCACAGGAACATCCTGCAAGGACTGATGGTCATACCTCTTACCTTCGTGGGAGTAAGATCATCCATGAATTTCCCATTCAGGTCAATTTCTCCTTCACTCTACAAACTTAACTGATTTCAACAAATTCCACCTAATTTACGACCTGGTAAAATTTTGCCTTGTTCTTCACCATTTATTTCCTCCTGATACTGCCAATCTCCTGTAGTACCTTATTCACTGAATTGGGTCAGGTCTGCGGTGGAGTAGGGAAATGGCTCAGTATGAAGTTTTCCAATAACAAACACCCTTGGAAAACTTTCCTCACAAACCAAAGCACTTAGAAGAGCAAAGAGAAAAAGTGACTGACAAAGAGCTGCTACCTCCATCTAAAATATAGCGTAGGCACTGAACCTTCTCCTTCAGCGTCCCTCGGCACGCATACTTACACTAGACTGAGTACAGAGTCCTTCAGCTTTATCGAGTGCAGACACTTCTTCCAGTTGGATACAGCTGAGTGCACATAAAGCCTGTGAGAAAGCACAAATTGGGGAGGGTGAGCAGCAAGGCCCCCCACCTTCAGCCTAGCTAGGCTTGAGTCTTTTCTTCTGGTAGGAAAGGTGGAGGTTAAGAAAGAAAGAAAGGTTAAATCTCTGTGCCTAGGATGAGCTGAGAGACTCAGAACATCGATGAGCAATGAAAACCTACTCTAGAAATAAGATGTGAACTCAAGGTGTGTAGACATGAAAGGTGAAGCCCAGAGAACAGAGGTGACAGGGAGATCTGGGGCACCTACCAGCCATTCTGTGCTCCCAGCCACATGGTGGGGGCAGCACTGGTGCAAGTCCCAGCAGCATCCCCATTCAGCTCCTGATCTGGCAGTGTTGTGCTTGACTCTGTCTTCATCTGCCCATTCTCCCTGAAGATGCAGAAGAACATTGTTAGAGGCTTTAGTAGCACCAACACACCAGTGCCCATCTATGCCCACAGTCTGGCATTCACAAGCAGATAAGGCCCCTGTACACAACTCCTTACTTCTCTTCAGTGTTTTTTAATTGTTTTTAAATCTGCAATATTCAAAACTTCCTTTTTTCCCCACCAATACAAACAGCAAGTACTTCAAATCTACAGGACTTAACTTAGTGTTTGTCAGTATTATTATATAAACAATATTTTCTCTGTTCATTTCTAACTTCAACAGAATCAGCTTAGAAAAAGTTGGTCATTTAGGAGCAATTTCTACCCAAGACTTCCACCTTGCTCCTCAGACCATCACATCAGACTCATCTGTCTTATGAATTTTTGGGTGGTGAATATGCTTTCTTCATTATCTTTAAAGCACATTAGAGTAATACTAAAATAGCACTGGAATAAATCATCATCATTTTTACACACAAATCAATAAACTCCTTCAGGAAGAACGTTAATTATGCATGTACTTTGGAAGATGTGTCTTAACAGCAGGGCTAAATTCATACTGAGAGATCAAATATTTGCACTTAAACAGCTGACACAGTCTGCTGCAGGCTGAACCATGTTTATTTTAATTTCTTTCTCTCCCTATCATACCATCTGTAATTTGGACACAAAACTGAAAGAAATTTGACACTTTATCACAAGATCAGGCTGGATCTCATATCAAAAAGCTTACAAAACAGAGCTGATAAATCACTGAACGGGCACTTTGGCCCCAGACTGCCTACCCGTTCTGCCTAAGAGGTGCCTGTGCAGGGACTGGATCTGTAAACACGTGCTCCGTAAGGGGCCCAGGCCGGGCCTGAGCAGGCTCTGCCTCACTTGTACCATTCTCTGGTACCTCTGTAGCTTCTGTTGCCTCCTCAGTAGACTGGGACTGGTTGATCTTCCCATTGCAGACAGCAGCTACATCACCTAAAAGACAAAGAACACCGTGAGACATACTGGAGAATAAGCTGGTAAATGCTATACATTAATCAGGCTGGCAATTTTTTAATTTATCCTTCCTTGCCAAATTCAATCACGACCTGAGCCTGCACCACAGGCTGCAGCTCATCCAATATTTTCGGCTTGGATGCTTGCTATTTTAAAGTGAGGCAAAATCTGTGACTAGCAAAACAACAGATGACCTCCAGGGTTGACCACTGCAGTATGGAGTCAGCAAGGGCATCATTATGGTTTTCATATGGGCTTAACTGACTTCATAAGAAGACATAGTTCAGAGGAGAAAGCAATGACAACAGAAGCAATTGTAGCAGGGCAAACCTGTCCAAAATACTATGCTATATGACCACTGCAACCAGGCTGCAGGATGTGGAACACACAAGAGACAAAAGGAGGACTATAAAGAGTCCTAAAGGGCCTTTGGTCTTTTTGTACCAAATTAAGAAATTTCTTGAGGCCTTTGAAGTAGTTAATTCAGGGACAGGAGGATGCAGCTGTAAGACCATAAGGTCATACGGGGCTAGCTATAATTGGACTGCCATTAAGTTTAATGTCCCAAAACTCACTCTGTCCCTTGTCCAGCACAGGTGTGTCACCACGCGAGGAACAGTTGCTCCGTGGCACATTGCAGCGGGTCGCACAGCCCACCAGAGTGATTCCTGCCAAGACCCCATCTGTTCCAGATGACTCTTCAGGATTCACATCTCCCTCCAGAAAGATCTCTCCTGGAGGATAATCACTCTCACTGGCCGCTGAAGGGCAAAGAACAGATTCTCCCATCAGTATAGCTGTCACTGCTAATTTAAACGTAGCAGTATTCCTGAGGTAATCAAATGGATGGAAGATGCTGACTCTCAGGGTTCATTACCCCAGGGAGGCACTACAGCATCAGTCAACATCACGACAAATCCCCTCATGCTTAGCATCAACATCCAGGCCAGCTACAGAGTTCTCCCAAACCTGGGCAAGACTCACTCTTGCTCCTAAGAACCATCCTTTATGTGTCAAAGGAACCAGCCACTAAACGTTCAACAGTAAGGGATCTCCACAGAAAGGTCCTACAAGAAGGCAAGATATGAATTATGGTTTTGAGGGACAATTACAGAATGCAGCAGGGTCCAAGGGTTAGTTCTGAAGTGAGGACGCTACATTTGTCACTGCTCAGTGGAGCAGATGATCCCGAGCAGATCACAGCCAGTTAATTCTTTGCTTACCAGGAATGCTGGAGATGCAGAGCACATGAGCATTGCAGACAGTGAACTGGTCCACCACTGTGCCAGGCTGATTTGCATCAATAATTACAACTTTACTCGTTGACAGCGTACTGGTGAGGATCCAGACACGACTGGATGTGGCATCCATTTCATGGAGCTCCTTTGCCTTCAGGAGAGCAAACACAGAGGCAGAATCAGTGGCCTCCTCAGATCAGACTGAGCTTATTTTTGCTAGCCAACATTTACATGTGCAAAGATCACAATGCTGACTTCAAAGAGCCATGTCTCTTCCTACCTGATGCAAATAAACAATATGAGCTATGCAAATTTCGTTCATATTGCTGCACTAGTAATTGAAACACTGGCCAAAGAGCCTGTCTGGCTCCCTAAGACAAGAATTCGGCCATTAGTTTCTCTTCTGACTTCACCTGACTGCCAGGACTTTTCGAGTATCACAGAGAGTGGCTTGGCAACTACATCAGCCAATTCCCTCAGGACTCTGGGATGCATCTCATCAGGTCCCATAGATGTCTAAATTCAGGTTCCTCAGATGATCACAAACCTGATCTCCTCTTCTTACTTCTACAAGTAAGGAGGCTTCATCAACAGGCTCCCCTTCACCAGGTGACCTGTAGTGGACACCAACCACAAGGTTCCCTTTGTTGCCTTGGTCTCTAATTCTTACCCATAAGCTTTTGACCCACTTGTGGCTATTCTTCAGGGACAGCTCTTCACACTGTCCATTTCCTGATGTAGATGGCAACAGATAGACATAGATGCCTCTCCCTCCTTGCCTGGCCCTTCTGAACAGCCCATAGCCATTGACAGCCACACTCCAGTCATGGGATTCATCCCACCAAGTTTCACTGACAGCAATCAAGTCATAACTTTCTAGCAGCATGGTGGCTTTGAACTCCTCCTGTTTGTGCCCCATGCTGCCTGTTTTGGTGTAGAGGCACTTCAGCTGGGCTGTCAGTCATGTCACCTTCTTAGAGGAACATCCTTTAATACCTTTGAGGTGTTTCACTGATGTTTCCCCATTGGCTTCTATTACCCCAGGAGCTCTTGACTTGTCTCCATAGCACTTCAAGTGTGCTGCAGTGTATCCAGTATGCCTGAGCAACAGGCTGAGGGCCCCCACTAGCACCTTGTCCTTCTAAACACGGCATGTCATCCCACAGCTTGTCACAGGCTAGCCTGATATTAGCCCCCTCCCTCTTCAAGTCTAGTTTAAAGCCCTTAAAAACTATTAAAAAACAGATCTGGAATAAATTTCAAGAACTTCAATCTCATCAAGCACTTAATTACTTATTGTTAGGATTTTTTTTTCAAAATTCCAAATGTTTTAGAAGCAGAAGCTGGAAAGTTTTATCTTGGATGATTTATCCCAAATGACAGAGAAAGTTACTGAAAAGCCAAAACATCACAACCCTGCTCCACAAGACAACACTTTGGAAGTACAAGTTAGTGGATTACATAGCATCGTCCAAAGGTTTGAGAGAAGGGGCATGTCAGGAATGGAATAAGAAAAAACACTGGAGGGAGAAAAAAAAAATCCCTTTTCTTTTCTGACCTTTTTCTTTTCAGGAGATGCATGGTTACTTTTGTTGTTCTCGCCTTCCACTTCCCTATCACAGGTGAGGGGATCACGTCCAGGATCCAGTTTCTGCCCATTCCCAGACTCCTGCTCCAAAGGTCTCCATCCTGTGAGATTGACTCCAGCTGCACACCACAGCTAAGTAACAGAAATAGGAATTTTAAACTATGAATCCTGGAGGCTCCAGGGTCTCTTTAAATTCAGGCACTGTTGTAAAGAACTGTGGACACATGTCAAACACCGAAAATATTTAGTTGGAAAACAACAAATCATGTTGATTTCTAGTAGAAGACATAGTCAGATATGATGGAGGTTAAGATAAAGGTCTTCTGTAACCTAGTGAAAATCACTGTTTTTTTAACAGATGTAACTGGAAGACTTAAAATAGAGATAATAAATCATGTACGTAACTGAAAACAGACTTCTGAAATATCCTCAGTTTTTCTGACTCTGGGGCTCCTAAGTCATTGTATCAAAGAAAGCAGGAGGTGGCAGATGTGTTACTAGCTTGTGGAACAATAAACATGACTGCTCAACTACAACTTACTGTTACTACTTGGCTGAGGATACACATTCAGTGCACTTCTGTGTCCTAGTCCTCCCTCCCACCCCACTTCTCTGCTTCCTCACACTGATTTGCCCCAAAATCAGTGTTTGTTTGATCTTCGAGAGATATTTAAAGAATTAAGACAGCTAAAAGTAAAGTAAAGAAAAAATCTGCTGGTTTAGCTCCCTATGTAACAAGTGTGGAGTGAAAGAAGCACACTGCATATTTTCTGAAATCAAATTTAGCTAACCTTCTATGAGCTATTTCCAGATAGTTTTTTAGGGCAATGTTGGGAACAGGGCTATAGAAACAAACACTGGATTTATCCAAAATCATAAAGGAAAGATGCTGAACAGAATATTATCCAAAGATCATGCCAAACTTCTAGAAACAACTAACAGTGTAAGAATTTACTTAAACATCAGAATGACAGCTAAAAATCAGATCTGAATGCAGTTAATGACAAACTGCCTATTTCAAAACATCTAGTTCATTCTCGCAGATAAATGTCCTGCTTGCAGAGAGATGACCATCTACTCTCAACCACAATTCTATTTGAAATATTCTAGTATTGATAGATGCAGCTTCACAAAAATCTGCTCTAGATAATTTTGTCCTGTTACCAGTGAATCCCCTTCAACAGTGGAATCTAAAAAAGAATAACAAAATTAATTTTCACTTTTACCTGTTCATTTTTATAGATTTTTATATTCTCTTGTATTATACCCTAAGAAGTCTAGCAAAAGTCTTATATACATAAAATGTTGCTGATATTATATAAGAGTTGTGTCAAAAAAGCCTAAGATGTAATACAGAAGCATGGGACCTGACAACCAGAATCAGCTGAGAATCACGTCCTTAGAGAGAGAGGTACTTTTGCCTACATACACTAGAAACCACCATTCAAAAGAAGGAAGCAGAAGATAGAATGTCTAATATATAATGTAAAAAGAATACAGATTCTTGTAAAAGTTGCACATTTAACAACCAAAATTCTTTGGTTATTCCCTGTCCCCTTTCTGGATTGGAATGGTATGCAGAGACAAGGTACCTTCATGGTTGGGTCCTTCTCTACTAGTGGGCGACAATATACAGGCACAGGGACGTTTTTCATACGTGTGTCTTCCTGACCACCATTGGGACTCAGCTGTGGGGGAGAAGATGAGAAAGACAGAACAAAGCTTTGAACACCAGACTATGGTAAGAGAAATGTAACCATCACGGCAGAAACAAATTTACTAGCCTCAGAAATGAATGCTGCTGAGGCTTCATCTGAGATCTTGTACAAAACACTGTCATTACAATGATGGGAGCAGCCTACCCAATAGACTGCCTTGCTGTGATACGGTGCCCCAGTTATGGTCAACACAGGCTATACATTGCACTGCTGATGGAGAGAGGGTTGTTAATGGGTGCTCCCTGCAAAGTCGTCAGAACACTGGTATTCCATTCCATCACGGCCTGAAACTCATTCGCTTTCAAGTCACATTGCAAGACTCCTTACTTTCAGGTGGTCTTTGACCAGTTAAATGAGTCATCAGCCCATAAATAAGGCTGATGATATTTGATTTTGTGATACTGCTGGGGAGAAGTGGGAGTAAACTGCATGGCATTTGGGTTTTATACTAAATGACTGGTAAAATTCTCAGAGTAGAAATGAAATATCTAATGAAGAAGCCTAATTATAACACAAAGAAAATAAAAACAAGTACTAGGCTCTAGACAAAGAAGTTTCATTGCTCTTGGTTTAGGGTAGGTTCTTTCAGCACCTCCACACTGAGGAGCACCTCCTCCATTGACTGGAGGATATACAAAAAACATTAATTTGATCTGTGCCTACAATTACCGTATAAATAAAACACGCACACGATGCCTCTAAATGAAATATTTAAGGACTAAGGCTAAGGTTACCAGTGGGAGAGTCAGGTCTTCACTGGTTCCACTGTGAGGGCCGATGCCCCCTCAGCCCATCTGGGCAGTGGTCCCTACCTGCTTGTACTTGGCGGGGAGGCTCCAGCCGCAGGCCTGCAGTCGCCCGTCGTCATTCCGCACGTGCTCCCGGACCTGGCGGTACTGCTCCCGTTTCTGCTCGCGACGTGCCGAGGACGTACAGTCACTGAGGAGAGAAGCAGCAGTGTTAATTCTCAATCTGTGGTTAAGAGCAGAAGCTGAAGGTTAAGGGAGCATTGCCATAGCGTGGGGAGAAAACAAAAAGCGAATCAAATCCATCTCTGAAAGCAGATGCAGGAAATCGGAGAGAACTGTGTTAAGAAGCAGACACAGGCATCCCTAATCTCCAGCTCCCTGTTCCTGAGCAATGTGGCAGGCAAAATCATTGTCATCTCCACTTCAGTGCTCCAAGAACCCTTTAGAAACCAGGAATCAACCCTTGGTAAGATCTATGAGATTACACCAAGTTTTGCTTAGCTGTTAACATTTACTGATCTAATGCCTCCCATCAGGAACGCATTTTGAGTTCTGTCCCTCTTCATTATCATCAGCTATTTATTTTTCTGTTCATTTTAAAGCTTTCTCCATTGACAAGAAAAATATGCACTAACTGCTGTTGAAACTGCTGGTTTCATCAGCACAACTCCAGCTTTTCCCTGGCGAAGGTTAAAAGAAAAATCAATCTGTGAGCTCTTAAGATATGTTTTAATATAAACAAAGGCTGTTGGAATATCAGTTCCAGCTCTCAACAGGTTTTTAAAATATCAATCCAAGGTATAAACAACATCAGCAAAAAAATCCAATGCAAAACAAAAACCCCTACGCAGACATAATGACATATATACTTAAAAACAACCCCATGCTGAACCAAAACACTTCCCTGCACATTATTCTTCCCCTGGGGAAAGGATGAGAGAACAGACAGCTTGTGACAGTGGTTAGTCACATCATTTAATCACTGCTGAAAAGCACTGAGACACCACACGATGACTATGATACTGCAACCAGATAAAAACAGAATAAAGGCAGCAGGTATCTAGAAAATACAAATTTACCATCTAAAGATGATTTCTCTTCTCCAAATCTAGCATCTTACCAACAAATTCTTCTTATTGCAGAAATGGTAATACTTTACCATCACACTCTCCAACATCCTTCCACAAAATCATACCACACATGAAGCTGTGCAACTTTGTAATGGTAGAATGTATTCTGAAGTCAAGTAAAGCACAGAAGAGTTTTCTCCCTTCATATAAGAGACGTAAAGAATAGCAAGGAGGCTCTGCAGTAGCGACACTTAGAGGCTCTTTTTTAGCATAGTTAAGATTAAAACCAAATATTGTAACCTAAATGTGCCATTGAGAGAACTTCTGTCTTCACCTAAATTCCCTGTCAACAAAGTTGGGCAAGACATTCTATCCTGATGTCCCAGTGCTGACATCACACTTCAGTACAAAAGCCCTACTTCATTCTATCATACAGTCTCCAAACGTGAGTGCAGAACTAGGGCTGAGGCCAACTCAAGCCTACAGTGGTCCCTGCTGAGAGGAACCATCATGGCCTAGAAAGGCATGGCAGTGATATGTTTGGGAGCCCATCCATGTGGTAACCAAGGAGTGAAAGATCAGGGAGACAAACCACAGGAGTCAAAAATATATTAACACAACACAGACTTTTTTGAAAGCAGAAAAAGCTTATTTTAAGAAAAGCTGCTACTTGGGAGAGCTGCAGGAGGACCTGACTTGGCACACAGCATGACACTCACTCTTCAGGGAAGAACTCCAGGGTGCGGCTGCCAGAGGAGATCTGGCACATGGTGTGACTGCGACGCTGGCTGAATCCTGCTGTTGTTGGAGATTTGTAGTGGATGTTCACAGATGGGTAGGTCCTCTTTGCTGGTGGGGGACTCGAGGAAGAGCTGAACAGACGGCTGAAGCTAGGAACAGAGAAAGGCTAATAAATAAGGGAAGAGGTGCCGAGGGAGACAACACACCATAGATTCACAACAGGGGAACTAAGAGGTATGCAACCAGGGGCTGTAAACCCTTCATGAAAACTGCTCTACTTCAAACATAGAGCTAAGACCTCAGTTTGGTTGACGTGAAGTGGTTTTAGCCTCCAGAAACAGATACCTTCTGAAAACAGTCCTTTATTAAAACTGATAGTGACCATATGTATGTTCCCATTCCAGGATACTTATGATTTTTCAGCTTGTAAACAAAACCAATGCAGATGTTCAGATCTATTTTAATTCCATTAAGGACAAAGGAAGCTCTTGAAGGCAAAATGGTTCAGCTAACAACACTTTCAATTGCCATTTCATTAGAGTCTATTAAGTTCCTTTCTAAAGTAGAAATGGCAACACTTCCCCTTTCCTTAATCTTACACAAACCACCAAAGAACTTACAACTGCCAAATGGTGGATTTCTTCTTCTCCTGGACGGATGGGTGCTCACGAGAAGCTCTACGGACAAACACAGCAGAGCAAGTTAATTTCACTTTCTCTTACCCAAGTTTCTGCCAGCAGGCCATCAAGGAACCCATGTAAAAATCAGAATTCATTCTAACATGTTTTAAAACACAAGAAAGGAAGTGACAGGCTCTAGTCTTTAATGTAAGCACATTCAACCACTTTATGTTTTAGTGCCAACATGAAGTGCAAGTGTGTTCAGTTTGAAGTTTTGTCAACTCCCAGCAACACTATCATTGCCACAATACTAGTCTGGTAACCAAAACTCCAGCATGATATTCACTTCAAGCCATAGCATTTACAATTCATCCATCAGAAGCAGACCTCTTCCCTACAGCTTCTCCTAGCTTAATTAGCACACAGGAAACAAGCATGATAAGCAACTGCCCAATGTCTCTGAGTAATGATAGCAACTTGAGATTTGCAGCCCAGGTTCAGGAATGAGAGAAAGAATGAGGTATTAGGAGAGAAGCATCTACACTTGGAAAACTTCCAGCACTTCTCAAGCCATATCTCGGCAGGGGTTCCACTGACCACAAGGTCAAACACGGCCAGGTTCTGGCCTAAATAGCAATGTTCAGCAGCACCCAGACTCACCTGATCATCTCTGTCCACCTGACAGCCTCCTGGAGCTCCATCAACCTCTCTTTGTACTGATTGCGCTCCATCAGAACCCGGGCCATTTCCACGCGGGTGAAGCGGCGGCGCTGAGCTATGGGAATGTTGTCCTGCAGGGGGGAGGAGCACTGCTTCAGCCAACAAAAGATGGAAGGGGACTGATGTTAGTACAGGGCAAGTCGTGAGACAGACATATTTGTTAGTTCTCCTCCTGTTCTGATTATCCCCCTGATTTCCCCATATGAGGTGCTATTCTAGGCAAGTGAGCTCCAAACTATTGCTCTCAGACCACTGGGGTGTTCCACAAACCCATGGAAATTCGAATTAGAACCACCACCAAATTGAAAACTCCACGCAGGAACTACTGCCAGCAAAGTGCTCTGATAGTCTGCAAGGAATTAAGAGAATTGACAGTGATTCATTGAGCCAAAAGTTTGGAAACCAAAGTTTTAGTTCATTAGCAAATTCAGTCACAAGCACCAGGGAGCACCATGTAATGTCATCCGTCCCCTCAAGAGGACCAGGAAGAAGGCCTTCTGTTAGTATACGCTGAGAAAGGTGTAGGGCACAAGAAACTAAAGAAAGGCCTTTTCCTCTTTGGTGACACAACTTGGCCTTCCAATGAAGACACATGCAGCTTTGGGTTAGGAAGCAATAGGACTGAGGTTCTGTTTGTCTTTTTTGAGGAGTGGAGAATGAGAACAACATGGCCAAGTTGGGGAAAATATCTGTCCAAAAAGAAATTGTAAGGATTTGGGGGACTTATTGCTAGGAAGTGGCAATGGGTTGTGCCTGGACTGTGGCAATTCCCAAGCTCAGCCTGGCTGGTGAGCACTGCTGAGAGCTGGAATAGCACAAATTAAACAAGAAGTGTATAAATGAAAAGGAAAAAATTGTGGTTTTTTTTAATTTGTTTTTTTAATTTAAAAAACCAGACTGCCTGGCAGATCAGCTTTTAAGTCCTCTTCAGCATTTCACAAGCACAACTTGAAAATTTTTCTACCTAGATTCTCAACAGATCAAGTTTACTCCAGTTAAATCAAGGGAATGAGGCTGGAATTGACTCTGCCCAATACCTTTTACAAAGAACACAGTAATATTGAAAAGCAGTGTATCAAATTCCCTGTCCTAGCAGAATGACAATTACAAGGAAAATCTGTTATCCCTGTGGTTCCGCTCCCCCCCCTTTTTTTTGAACTACAATTGCTCTTTGTTGAAAAGAGTCTAACTCAGCCAAAATAATCTGAAGAGCTGTCATAGAGCAATCCATGAGCCTTCTCTGCTTGTACTGTGTAACAGGCAGTACTGACTTACGTAAAAGAAATAATGAGAAAAACAGTACTGCAAGACTGGGCTTGCAGAACCACACAATGTCCTCATGGCTTACAGCTTCACTGCCAACATGGAGACAAGCTCTTCCAGAGAGGCCAAACTATCACAACACCCCGAGAGAATCCACACTGCACACTAGATTATAATTCACCGTTAGGGAGTATTGGATAAATGGGAAGGTGCTGGGCAGGGCACAGCTCCAGCATCATCCTGCAGAAACCACAATGTGCAAGGTATTTCCACTGTGTTGGCTGCTCATCTTTGTCAACTATGATTTGAAAGTCACATGAAGAAATAGCCTCCCAGCATCTGTCTTATTAGCAACGCTCATCGGCAACAACCCAGTTACCAGCTTTGCCCTCATCATGAACAAAGGCAGATCAATCTACATCTCAGGACTCATATATATGAAGTAATATAGAATAAGCTTATAAACCCCCTTTCCCCGCAGGCATTTTAGTAATGTAATATACCAATTCTGTACAGAGATAGCTGCTTACATCCTCCACCTCCTCTTTTGGTTCTCGTCGGGCAACAATCGCTTCAGATTTCACTCTAGGAAACAGGAAGAAAGGCATCAAACCAGCAAGTGATACCGTGGCTGGCTCTGAGGTGTTGTGGGAGGAGAACCATCTATGGGAAGGTTTGTCTGCATGCATCACAAGGAAGTGTTTTCAAGCTGTGAGCTAAGTGTACAAATTATGAGATGCTTCACTGGTATTTTTCCCTCTCTCTTGCAGTATGTTACTCTGAACAGCTTCACTGACATTGTCCCATTTCTTTGGAACATTTGATATAAGCACCAAAATATCAACCACTGGAACAGTCCAGCCAATTTCTATTTCAGAGCCATACTCTATGTTCAAATGTTCAATGAGGTTTTAACCATGGAAAACTGAGCCATCAGCAACACTGCAAAAGTTGGCTTAAGTTCTTCTTCTGGGCTGCTTCTGTTTTCAATGCAGTGAAAAATGCCTCTAATGTGAAGGACAATTTGCCATAATGGTAAAGAAGAGAACACCAAATCCATGTTAATAAAATATCTGAGTGCTTTTAATTTCTTTAAACTCCATGCCAAGGTGCAGTCTTCAGTCTCATTTGAATTACAAGAACTTTTATTACAGCAAAGACACTGCAGAAAAAGAAATGTTGTCTCCACCTCCCAAAAAGGCACACTTGCCAGATAAAAGTCTGTGTCCCTACTCTGTAATGTATTATAATATATTATATATATTATGGATATTATGAGAAGCTCAAAAAGGCATTTAAAAAAAAAATCCGACCTATTTCCACTGCTTGTGAGACTATTTTCATTTCAGAAATTTTGAACAACAAAGAGACCAGTCTGTGTTACTCTTGGTGATTCTGTGCTCAGATTACAGAGGCAACCTTTCAGACTCCAGATGCAAAGCAACCACTGTCCTCTGAACTGAGATACTACAGTGTGATGTACAGATAGTCACCATGTAATTATGTTGCTTTGTGCCCCAAGTCCCATGGGGCATCTTTTGTTTTATGGATGTGAAATCATCTTGGCTGGGCATTCAGCCTTCCCTTTCTCTACTCTGAACGGAAAATAAGAAGCAGGATTGCTCCAAATGCTTCCTGCACAGGACCTGAAAATCTCTTCTGCTTCTTCTTCTCATTCTTAACATGAACAACAAAACAATTAACAATACTGGAATTTAAATATTGGTTGTGGGAATCTGTATTAGCCCTTTCATTAAATGAATGGGCATTCATTCTAAGAGCTGTCTTGCCTGCTGCACAGACCAAGCTCTTGACAGTTTCCTACAAAACTATTTGGTTTGAAATTCCCTTTTATTTATTTATCTGTTTTAAATTCCAAATTGAAACTCTGAACACTTCACTCCAGGGAGCCTGGTTTTGCAGTTGCTGCTGCAGAATCCTTATCCTGAGGAGGAAAATTTTGCAGGTTTTCAAAGGTTCAATAATCCATTTCAATCCAATAAAAACAGTGTAACAATAAAAATATCTCACCCACCTACCAACAGCCTTGAAGTGCTCTGTAAGTTACCTTTGAATTCCAATGCTAAACTCCATGAGGGAAACAAGAGGAAAACTAACAGAGGAGGTGGGTTTATCACTCATGTCCTTCCAGCTCCCTGGGGCAGAGCGTGAATCACTCACCTTTTCAGCTCCTCCTCCAGCTCCTTGACTCTGGTTTCCATTTTGGCTTTGGCCTGCTTTGTTGCTTCAAGCTCCCCCTTCAGCACTTCTTGCTCTCCAGACAGCTGGTCCACCTTGGCAATCAAATCATTCTTCACAACGTTCAAAGCATTTCTTAAAGGTGTGAAAGGGACAATAAGCAAAAATGCCAAAAACCAGCAGCTGTCCATAAGAGAGACCTGAAACTAAAGTCACAGGCACTACAAGAAGAGTTGAAATGAGTGTATTTAAACAATTCAGTCCAGCTATAACTCATGGAAAAAGAGATTTTGGCAAGGAGTTGCAGAACACAGAAAACGCCGTAACTGGATGAGGTTTGTCCAGTCCTGTATCCTGACTGACAAACCAACATCTCCATAAGAAGATGGCAGAATACTGCATAAAGTAGGCGTAGGGTAACCTATCACCTGCACAAGGTTCAAATCTAGTTTTAACAGAATGAAGGTCTAATACATGCCTTTCAGAACTGCAGTTATCTGCAATCGTGGATAATTGTGGGTGATGGTGATATAAATAAGCACTTCCAATCAGCTTTGAAATATCTTAAAATCAGCAGCTTCCTATCATAGTAAGTTTTCCAGCTCTCCTCTGGGAGTACTTTGCCTTCCTCTTCCTGGCTGCTTAGCTTTAATGTCTTGTTTGCCAGCCATTCTCAAAATAAAAGTCCATTACGTTGTCTGCTTCTGCTTCTCCTTTATCAACTATTAAATCTTTGAAAACTCTTCTCAACACTAAGAAAATGTTCTTTTCAAATAGCAAACCTTGCAAATAAAAACTTATAAACAGCAATATCCTCAAAGAGAGGTTGAGACCCACATCTAAATTCCCACTGAAGTTAATTAAAAGCTTGCCATTGATTTCAGTGGGGATCAGACCCTACCAACACATGCCCAGACACTTCACCCAAGTGCCTGCAGAAAGGAAACAGGAAAGTTACTCCCAAGAGCAATCCATCTTCTACAACTGAAGGAACAAGTAGTATTCAAGAGAACCTGTTAGATAAACGAGCAAGCCCATGTGAGGCAGGAGTTCTGGCCAAGACCTACTTCAAGATGACAGCTCATTTGTAACTAGGCAGGCAGTTCAGAGCACACAACAGTTCCTTACTTGGTCTCCAGTAGCTGTGAGTTCTCCAACAGCAGATTCCCCACTTCTTTGCCCATTCCTGAAAAGAAAGGCCAGGCAGTTTTCACCTGTTCTCCCAGAAATAGGAAGCTTGTGTGGCACTGCCTGACTCATGCTTAAGGAAGAGAAATCACTTTTGTTAGGC
Organism: Actenoides hombroni; assembly: GCA_024336885.1. Lineage (NCBI taxonomy): Eukaryota > Metazoa > Chordata > Aves > Coraciiformes > Alcedinidae > Actenoides > Actenoides hombroni. Next base: position 3,352,994 of record WUAM01000275.1, read on the forward strand.
TTCCCTAGGCCTCTGTGTCCTGCTTTGGAGAGTGGAGCACCTCTTGCTGAAAGATCATGCATCACGAGCAAAGACACCCATGTGTCCTTCTATAAAGAACCCAAACGCAGATTTAGCTTCTTACCCCAACTTTCACAGGCTCCCTTGAAAGGGACAGAGAGGGGACCTTCACTAACGCCAATTAGAGGAAGTCAAGTCAGTGGTTCAGCCATGAGCTATTGCAATCATTTTTTATAATCACTCATACAGAAAGAAGATAGATGTTCATGGGTTTTTCACAGAGGACAGCAGAACACTGTCCAAATTGCTGACCAGATCTACACATCACTTGTTTTCTTTCTTTGTTAGTATAAGCCAAATTTTCTGTTTCTCATAAAGATTTGGGATAGTTGCTGTTTCATGCACATTAACCCATTATCAGCCTTCCACTAGAGCAGTTTTAATAGGACATTAGATTGTCCATTGTTCTATCTGCCTTAACAGTTTTCTCAGATGTTTAAAACCTGAAGTCTCAGTCCCATCACTTAAGACCCACACTCAAGAAAACATCTACATCAGACACGCTGTGCTTGCACTTAGGCATCAACGTATGATGACTGAAATATGCAGATTGGGTTGCAAGCACTTTGAAAAATCTGATGGCGAGAGTGAAGGTTGAAATCAGTAATTCATAAAACCAAACAGAAAGGAATTTAGGGACCAAAAGCACATCTGGATTCTTTCCTACTTCCAGAGACTTCCTGGCTCCCAGGGTCAGCTTCTGTCTTACAGTGGCGAATAGAGGCCACCTGAGAACTAAAGACAAAGAGGCCTCTCCCTGTAGGAAGACAGTGCTGAGGGTTGCAGCTCATTTCTCACCACAGGTCCCAGAGCATGAAGAAGTCTCACAACCATCAGTGTTTGTGCTGACGTGCTCCTTGTCCTGCCCTCTGAACTACCTCTTCCTTTACAGCAAACACATCAATAGTTTTCATGATCCATTATTTGTGATAAAATAAAAACAACACAAAATTGAAGTAAATGGAAGTTAGAGAAACATGGCATCATACAAGAAGTGAGAATAGATCACAACACTCCAACATACAGATCCTCTTCCCACAGGTAAATGAGGTGAATTTATGATGGCGAAAGCAAATTCCCAGCATGAATGAGAAAGAAGCAGCATTTTCAAGTAACTTCTGAAAAATTAGTAGACAGATAATTAATCACTTTGATGTTTCAGTCAACATGTTCTTTGGATGCTGTGTCAAAGTATATTGCAAACAGCAAAACATGTGACACTAATTGCTGTATAGACTGAAGTGTATTTTTCATTTGGTAAGGTGAATGACCTATAGCCCTTTTTTTTTGTGGACTGATGTGTATTATCAAAGACCAAGAAGTCATCTGTTGATTAAATGTTTTGGACTAAATCTTTTTCCTTCCCATTCTTGAGACATCTATTGCCCTCTGCAGTTGTTTTTGGGAGAGAAAGGAATGCTGGTAAAGAGGGTGGGCTATCATGCCAGAACTAGAAGTCACATAGCATCCCAACTATCATCATCCTCACCACAGCTTCTACCTTATTTGTGTGTGGCACAGTGCCAGCCCAATGCTTTAACCAGTGAGATTTCTGAAGGGCTAGTCTTTCAATAAAGAAAAGGATGAAGCCTCCCAGAGCCACAGAATGAGATAACCCTATGCAGGCTGTAATGGGAAGAAAAAAAACCACAACATTTTTGAGTGATGAAAAGGAAATCTTTTCACCCATTTGTGGTGTGGAACAAAGGGAAGAGAGGTCTGGAAAGAGCCCATCCTACACCGTTCACCTCCCATAGCCAGGCAAATAGTGTGAAGCATCAAAGTGGATAATTGACTACAAGAAACAGAGGAGAATCTCCAAACCACTGCTACTGACCAGCTGTGTCCTGCTTCTTGGAGAGGTGATAACACCATCACAAAAAAACCAAACCAAGGTAATGCAAGACATATGGAGGGATGTTGAGTGAATGGAAGAAATTGAGAAAAAAATGCACATTAAAAAAGAAAAGGAAAAAAAAAAAGAAAAAAAAGAAAAAAGGCCTCCGCCTTACCAAAGAAATCATCCCGTACTATGAGAGCCATCCCATACGAGAAAGGGAACAGAAAGAGATGGGGACAAAGGGGAAGAAAGGAAGAGAAAAAAAGCAGCCATTAAGTACCAGTCTGTAAATAGCAAACAGAGCAGCTCATCAGCATGTGTACATCTGTGTGTGGTGCCAGTGGTTGTGACACTCAGTAGGAACTAATCTACACCTGCTGCTGCTGCAGCCTGGCCTAACAGGGATTTACACTGCAGATGTCAGGACAGGATCAAGATGAGTTCATCCATTTCTTCCATCTTCATCATTTCCCCGGACTACACGTCTTTGGGTTTAACAGCCCCACAACAAAGGTAGTTCAACAGACATTATGAACAGGGTGACAGAAGGACAAGGGCAGGAGGCAAAACAGAAGGGGGGGCTGGATATCAAAGTTCTCATCTGGCCTTTTGCACAGACCCAAATCCACCTCCACACTGCTATAAATTCCAACTCAACTTCAGTGGGAGGTTTTCTGAGAAATGACCACAGAAGTGGCTTCCAGTAAAAGCAGTTTGAACTAAAAGAAAGGATGATGCCATTCCTTTCTTTTGTAAACTCAGAGCCACCACCAAGAGGTGCTGGGCAAAGGAATGTGACAGAGCTCATGGCCACACAGCATTACACTATCATGTCTGCGTAAGTCACCTACCTTCACTACAGGGAAAACTTCATCCAATTTGCACTGAAATCAAGAGAGTCCTCCTTGACTTCATGTGAAATTGCATCAGGGCCCAAGAGCATTTTATGGAAAGGTTCAAACCTTTTGACAACAGAGCGTGGTCCTAAGGCAGCGAGTCTCCTCCACCAAAAGACAGCTATCACTTAAAACTCCTGCCAGGAAGGCAAGCTTCACAAAAGGCAGAGGTTTTGCCACTCTAATCCATCAAGAAAGTGTATTTCTTATCACTACAGCTATTTTAGAAGAGGGCCAGTATGCATCAACTAACCCACAGTGGCCACCATGCACACGGAGGGACTCCTCACAGGGTGGTTCACTGAAAGGAGAGTGGGAACCTAACTCAGTCCCGTGCCCACCCAAGCTTTGCTCCAAGCACAGCACCTGTCCTGACAGAAAAAAAAAAGAACTTTGAGCCCCAAGACCTTTGGTTACAGGCCAGTGTAACACAGTGGAGCAAACCTGCATAAAGCCACACAAGAAAAGCTTATTGAAATGCAGCAGGCACGTGAGCACAGAGTGGGGACATCCTGCTGCTCAGGGACCCACCAATGCAAGGCAACCAGGCAAGGCAAAGGTAGGAGAAGTCAGCAAAGCCAACCGTGTTTGGACAAGAGCAGGGGAGTATCACACGTGTATACCACGTCATTCGACCTCAACAAGGTAAAAAGAAACAAGAAAGGAAACTGAGCAGAGGAGATACACACCTGAGAACTCCCCTATGGGCCATGTCCAGCGAAGCACAGAGAGACAAGGGAAAAAAGGAAGTGAAAAAAGGATCAATCAGTGACTGAAACCAACAAAATAAAAATTTTGTTCAAAAAAAATTAACAATGATTCAGCCATTTCAATGTCAAAAGGCATGAAATAGTAAGGACAGGACCTGCCATGACTGTAGATGGCATGACTCTACATACAGGACATAAAAAAAATCAAGGGAAGGTAACCTGTGATACAACTGCAACCACATGCCTCAGCCACCCCCAGTTTTCCAGACGTGAATCTCAGGCAATCACATCTTCCTGAACTGGATAAACCTTTATTTTCTCTTCATTCGGTCATGTACCGCTAAATGAAGAACATCTACTTCCCACTATCTTCTCCTTTCCCCTCCCCTTGTGATTTTAGCAAATAGATCTTCTGATAATAAATGTACTTTCCAGTGATACTTCAGCTTGCAAGAGACAATTAGTTGCATTTAAGAACTTTGTTTGTGCAGTGCTGGGATTCAGTTTGATACTCCCATTTCAAACTCTGTACAAAAAAACTATACATAAACTTACTTCTACTGTGGCTAAATTTCTGTCTACACCCCAAAATCCCTGTTATTTGAAGGTAGGTTCTAATCTCCAAAGCAAAGACAGTTGGGCATCCTAAAACTGAAAGGACCTGCCCATAGCACACAACTAACCTGCCAGTGCTCCTTTGCATCCAGAAACTCTTGGGATAGGGGAAGAACAGGAAGGGTGAGATAGGAGAAAGGGAAGTCTACCCAGGATAGGGAGGTAAGAACCTGTGATTAACAGTGAACACACAGAAAAACAGCCAACTAGTGTTCCTAAGGGCATAGTGGGAAAGAAGGGAATTTGGTCTACAGTTACCACAAATGAATAAAGAATTGCTCTCACTCCACATTTTTATCCAGAATAATTCCTATACAAACTCATGTATATGTAAAGCAGTATTAGAGGGGGGTGGGGGGGTGTGAAAACCACATTTTTTTTTCATTATTTTACACAAAAAAATTGCAAAGAGTGCAAATTTTGCACCAAGAGATGCTGACCTCTTTGCAGATATCCACAAAGAATGAGATTTTCGACTCAAGAAACAGACTTGCCCGCCAGCTACTGTTCTGACAAAAAAGGCAAAATTTTTAATAACGTTGTCAGATTTGTCAGGACAAAGATGTAGCCTTTTGCCTCCACCTTTACCAGACTTTCTTAGTGCTTTCTATTGCACAAAGACAAAAAAAAAAAAAAGTACAAATCTCATTTCTTGATCAGAGACACGACCTCTAAGATCTCTCTCTGCCTCCCTCCCTTTGTACATCCTTGCAATTCATCTTCATTTTAACAAACACTTTTATGTGGACAGAGTCAGTAGCCAGAACTCATAATTAAGGATGAATTAGATTAACATTTCTCACACAAAACTCACAGAACTACCAGATATCATCACAGCCCATCTCTCAGGCTTGAAAAGGAACCAGGACATGCCTGCCTATTCTGCTAGCCTGCTGTGTGATCACATCCAAGAGTTTTGCTGCTCTGCTAAAACCAGAAAATCACAGCAGGTAGATGAAGCTTTCACTGTCACATGTAGTTCCTACTGTCATCTTCACTTTAAGCAAGAGTCCCAGCCCTTCTGCAATGACTGCTAACATCCAGGAGATTTTTAAAGCTGGAAATCTTGCTTTTCCTTCTAAATGCTTAATTGTTTTAAGTATTTGCACATTGGCTTCAACTGCAGGCAGAGAAAGCCTGTGCATTCATCCTGAATCTTATGTAGAATTTTTTCTTCCAGTAATCTCAAGTTGGAGATGAAACAATAAATTTTTTAACACTTCAGGGCAACAGTCATCAATCCATGCACGAGAGCTTTCTTGCATGTTGCAGGGCTAGCACCATGCTTCTAAAAAAACCCACAAATCTATACATATCAAAAAGGTACTGCAAGTGTTCTGATGATAGTCTGGATCTCGTGCTTACGCTCCAGGCACACTATTGCCTATAACAGTAACAACTTCACAGATATTTTGTCTTAGATATAGCAAGAAGCATTGTATTAACCTCCTTTCCAGTATTCAGTCCACGTCTTCATGGTGAAGTCTACAGTGAACAGGGTCAAATCTATCCTCTCAGTAGAAACATACCCTTTTTAGAGGGTTCTGATGCAAGACTCATATTCAAAGTTGATAAAAGTATCTTCCTAATTTAATGTCTGTGAAGGTGAGCTGCTGAAAATCTGCGACATGATTCAGCTCATCCTGTTCTGGACATATATACAGAACCCAACTTACAAAATTATCCATATGCTTACACCAGCAGTGACTAAAAAGGAAACATACACCTTCAGGTTAGATCTCTTGCTACTACATGTATAAAAGGCATATTGTTGGAGCCCTCGTCTCTCCTAAGGCTCCTTAAATGAAGCAGTTGTTTTACTGAGCTACACAGTTATAAATTTTGCTATCTGCCCATGTTGTCTGAGTATTCCAAGACCACTCATATTGTCCTGATTCAGGGAAACAGTCAGCAGGACTTATGATGCTTCAGTTCCCTCATGAATTAAAGTTTAGATACTCAAGAGTGCCACACCAAAAAGTACGTCAAGGGCTCAGACTACTACGTGGGGCAAAGCTGCTTCTCCGACCGTTTCAAAGTCCTAGTCAGGAATACGAAATACAACCGTGCTACAGGTATTACAAGCTCCTTCAAAATAAGCCTAAAAAGTGAATTACTACATCTCTTAGACTGACTGTAAAAAGATAAACACTGCAATACAGACCTTAATATTTCCATACCATTTAAACCTCAAAAACTTAACAAAAGGAGTTACTTTTTTTCAAATTTCAAACAAACACTTCATTCCAAGTGAAACTGCTAGTGTGTAATATTACCAGGGGGAAACCCGGGGCAGGGAGCAGAAGGAGCAACTTTTTTATTTTAATTGTTTGTGTGAGAGAATCCTATAGAAAAATAACTTATGCAACTTACGTAAACAAAGACAACCCAAATAAAAGTTACATAACAGTTTAAGGTATTTTGTAGGTACGCATCACTGTACTGCAGGGATGTATTTCAGTCACATAATGTCTCAACTTCCATGCCATATTTTAAAAAGCTAAACATCCATGTTCTGAAAAAAAAAATACAATTTAAGTGCTTCTAGAAGCTTAATATAGTTGTCATTGTACCAGAGAAAACAGAATGGTTCTAAACAAGTTTTACCTAGCAGATCTGCTCCTTCATCAACATCTCCAATAACCTCGGACCCTGCTGTGGAAAGTTCATGATACAGAGAGTCTGTGTTAATGCCAAACGCTTTGTTCACAATCCCCTGTGTTGGGCTGTGGTTGGAAGAAAAACAAACAAACAAACAAGAATACTTGTTACTTGGCAACATTTAAGCTAGAGCATTTCTCTCTGAAATACTGACCATCCCAGATCATTGTGATCAAAACCCTGAGAGTGTGTTCCACCTGTTCAACATGGGCCAATTCAGAAAGCATTTGAGTAAAGAAAAAAACATTTTATTCCCCATATCAAGGATAAGTATCTGTCATGTACAACCTCAAAGCTTGCCCAGATGGCTTTCTTTTAAATCGTAGTAGTTAATGACTATTCAATATTTAATAGAAAAATTTCAACTCACAGAAGCTCTCAGCTCTGACTTTTCAGACTCTGCAAGGATTCCCACACTCCCATCAATTTAGAAGTTCAGACAGCAGTAAGATCAGATAAGGAGTCAACTGTTGAAAATGGCAATGGTCTTTTTTTCTTTGCCAACTAGTAAGTGAAACCAGCCTGAAGAGTTAGTTTCTTCTTTGTGTGAGTCTATGCACTGAAATGGTTCTTCATATATCAGCAAAATATTTCATTAAAGGTAAATCAATGTCAATGTTTTCTAATCATATCATACGGTAGCATGTTTCCACCCCTTAGTATCTTTTGTACCATCAAGAATCTTACATTTCTTGACAGTCTCATGGCTCTAATGGAAAAAAAAATGCTACAGGAGGTGAGGCAACTGCTGGGATTATTACTGTCTACTCTAAAAAATGGTGTTAAAGTGGGTATAAACACTTTTAAGTGCTGTGCCTTGCATGAGGGCAATCAGCTAGTGCAAAGAGAGTCTGCCATTTTTCCAGCACTCTAACAGAAAGGCCAGTACCACTGGAGATGCTCTCAAGTTTTGTGGCTTCATTTTCAGATAAATTAAGTCTTGGTGATAAAGCCTGGATGTTACAAATAGGGTGCAGCAGCTGCTTCTGATATTGCAGAGTTACAGCACATTGCAGAGAAAAGGAAAAAAAAAAAGTGCTTTTTCTTCAATTACAGAAAAATTACAGCAAAATTACAGCTACCCAGATATCTCAGAGCACCGAGGAGCTACTAATGGGTGCCGTGACTGTACCACAATTAATCAGATCACACAGTCTAATGGACACCACAAGTGACAAAAAGCAGCCAGCACTCAGCATCTGACCTGAAGACCTAATTCAGCTTGAGCCTACCTCTTCAGCACTGAACTTTCAGAAGCTGTATATATCTCAAAAGCATTCTGCTTTTATAGCAGCAAGCACAAGTTAGATTGTGTCTCCTGTAGCTTCCAGTCTCACTAGCTGGATTAGAGATCACTGCCTAAAGAGCTCCCAGTGCAGTAATCCTCTCCCATTCCCTTCTTTTCCTTGGGTTTGACTAATTCTCCACCTGATCTCATCAGTCACTTTTGTCTTCTCTACACAGAGCTGTTTCAGCTACCTAGATTCCTCCTGCACCTGACTTTAAAAATTGCCCATACATCCTACATATTCATATGCATTAACTGCATGTGGTTTCACGATTCAGAAATGCATCTATTATTGCCGCTCATACCCTTCTTGATGAGGGTGCTGTGGAGGTGAGTTAGAAATTAAAATCATTTTAAAGATGCAGCATTGTTCACATATTAAGGAAAGGTATAACACTGGAAAAACTCTCAGGGTGGAGTGCAACTGGTATGCAAGGAGTCCAACAGTTCCCTAAGCAACACGGCCTGCAAGCAGCACAGGGGATGAGTGGAGTGAAGATTCCACAGCCAGGCCCTGTGAAATCACAGCAGAGATGGGAACTTGATGGCACTACAGGACTGATAAGCTGCCTGTTTGCGACCCTGTGCCCACAGTCTGTCAGTTTTTGACAAAGTACTGTCCTTTGTGCGAACTCTGCTCATTATAATATCGTTATAATATCAAAACACACCTCCAGCCCAAAGGCTGCCCACCTCCAAAATGCAACCACCCCTCACTGAGCTTGCACTGTGAATTTTCTTCAGCTCTATCTTTAAAAGCGAAGCGAGAGAAATTTACACCAATCATAATAAAGGTATTTATGACTAGAGTCACTCAAGCTCCACCCTGAAGGTAAAAACTATTACAAAAATGGTTTAAGTAAGGGGGGATGTCAGGGAAGACATCATTGTGGCCAAGTCGGGGTGGATACTATCGCTGATCATCTCTGACTCCTGGGATCGGTCGACGGGCTGAACCTCGCTCCCCTCCATAGGGACACCTTTGGGTAAGATCCAGACTTTCTGAGTATTTCCCTAGGAAACTTAGAAATTTTACTGAGCTGCTCTTTAATCTAACGCATTTTGTTTATCTGCACATGCTTTGCAGACAGTGAATTTATCACCGGCAATCCATGAGAACCTGTACTTCTCCTGCTCTCAATAAACTGCACTATTCCACGTTTCTAGTTGCAAGAGTCTCTCATTGGGCGCTGCCAGCTCCTTGCTGGCTGTGTGAAGCCATGGAGCACAACTAGCTGGGGTGTGCAGGGTGCTCGTAGTGAATCCAGAGCTGCAAGAGTGCAGATACACTGAACATGACTGGACTAACAGTGCCAAATTGGACATCACTCAGAATCCATGACCAGCCACCCCCAGCCCCTCTGGTATCTGAGGACCATCTGGAATGCAAGGAGGTTTATCTTCTGCCAAATTCCTTTATCCCTTTACATGACAGGTGATCAAAACAGCAAATCCTGTGAGAAAACCTTGCCTTAACTTTGGCAGCATACTATCCTCTGCATACCTGTAAGAGCTAGGGGGTTATTTCTGCTGGTGTAGTGCCAAATTACCCACTGGATATGAGGGTAAAAATTAATGTACCATGTAAAATTAAGCACCCCACCTTAGTAAAGATGAATCAAGATACCTAGACTAATAATTCTGCACTAATTCATTCCTCACAGAAATACGGTTCCAAAAATAACCACCAAGGAGCCTCCTATTTAGCACAAAACAGGTGATGGATGGGAACAGGAGCAGCAGAGTAGTTCAGTAAAAGACTGTTAATTTCATGAACTCTGCTGACGTCCTGAGTGCACTGATGGGCCAAAACTGCTCGAAGGAGCCTCACTGGGGACCTGTACCTGCTCACTGGTCCGAGGGCTCCCTTTACCTTCAGGCCTGTGCCTTCAGTACTTCTCTGATCTACACTGTAGGTGTACCTGTCTTCAGCCCTGTACCTGTCTCCTGCTGCTCATGGGCAGGACTGGGCCCGAATTCATTCCCTTGTCTTGTTCGGAGCTGCTGATGGAGCTCATTATCAGTCCTCTGTCCTCTTTGCTCAGAACCTGCAGGACTGGGATTGCTCTCTCATGGAGTAGCCCTGCTCCAGCTCTTCAAATGCTTGAAAAAACTAGAACTGAAAAAAGCCTGAGGTTTTAAAACTGAATTCAGAACTGATCTCTGATCAGAAAAATGCATCTTTTCCCTCTTCCCGATAGCTCAAGCTCATATCCTCTTTGCCTGTCTTAAACCTTTTATAGCTCCATTTCTTCATCTTCCCAGACCCAGCAAAACAAACAAGCCCAGTTCTGGGTTATCTGGTCAGATCCTTTGCAGATTACCAGCAGACGTTTGCCTTCTCTGGAGTACTCAAAGGTCAAGACTCCTCATATTTGCACTACACAGAATATATGGACTTTCCCAAACAGCTGCACCTTGAACTCTGTGTGAGCCACAGTATCTAATCCTCACTCCACATAAAACCAAGTGACAGAGCACACAGTTGAAAAGTCACAACCAATACCTGTTACCCGTGCGTTCCAGGCGGAGGTCTTGGCACATATCGAGCTCTGGAGTGGAGTCTATGATGTCCTGAACATCGGACCACTCGTCACTGCTGCCCATTCCTAGGTAAGACAATACAGATGATCTATAGGATCAGGACTTTCACAGGATGTCTACGACTGGTTTAGATGCCCATTACAGTGAAATTTAACTTAAGAACTGATACATGAAATCTACTCTGGCTTTTGTATTATCTACAGTCTGAAGCCAGAATTTAAAGAATGAGGAACTTCCTCCCTCCTCTTGATAAGTCACAATTATTGGATACTAAACTGTTCAAAAGCTCAGACTTGCACTTATTCTAAACAAGCAATATGAACACAGTATCTGCTCATGCAAGAAATCCTTGAAGGATTAAAGACCTACTTTGTAAACTGTGTTAGTCCCTCAGTGATGTTAGATGTGAAATTTTTGACCTTTCTAAATGGCCTCAGTAGCCAAATATACAAAGTCCATGACAACTTGAGTGTTGATTTTATTCTTTTAGGCTGGCACTGTGCACCAGCTGGAAACAAACGCTGTTTGAAAACAAAGCATGATGTGTATCTGTTGCCAAAGCAGACATCCATACAGCAGTGGTTCTCAAGCTCACAGCAACAGAGGCTTCCTTTTCTTTATTTTTTCAAGCTGGGAAGCTTTTCTGCAAATACCTTTGGGCACCTTTTTTTTTTGGTAGTTCAGCTCTAAGGCATGAGCATCACTGACAGACATTTTAATTACAGATGCATACAATACCTAATTAAAATTCAAGTATCTGTGCTTCTCCTCAGCACAGAGATCTGATTTTGCATGTCGTGTGAGAAATAGCTGAAAGGTTGAATGCGCAACGCACATAGGAAAGACACAACTATCTGCCTGGAGCAGATTCCAGAACATACTTCCACCAAGAAAAAAGCAGCTTTCACAGGCACAATGACTTCAGAGTTGCACACATACAGAAGAGAGCAGACTCTGACCAAAGAAAGTTACTGATGGTAAACAAGCTTGTAAAGCAGCAACTGTAAAAATAAGTATTTATAGGGCATTCTAACTACTGACAACCGTGCTCAGTCCCTCTGATACCAACGGTTATACTGACTTGTCTTGGCCAAAATCACCAAGCAGGTAACAATTTAATAGTTGCCTATGCAGAAGCCATCTGCTTTTATGGAGAAGTACACTTGTTTCAGGCAGATTGACATCTGTGACCCCGGGACCTCCTCAGCTGCTAATACACATACAGAATGGGACTCGGTCATGACAATTCTCATTCAAATGCTACAAGCAAAGATGTTACATGTTGTTTTATAGTCTTAATTTATTGGGAACCAGCTTGTGAATGTCAGCAGATGAATTTCCTCTGTATTAGGAAAAAAGATGACCATCTGGTTCAGAAGCTAACCTCGGAGACCTATGCTCATCCCTGTGATACTGCACAGATTTTCATTATGGTCTTCAGCTAGTTTTACAGCCCTTGTATGTAAGCTCATCACCTGTAAAACAGACTGCTTCTCATGTCTGAATGCTGCTGTAAGTCTAAATACAATACAGGCTGGGAGTTGCTCAGACACTACACTGGCACAGCTATATTAAAAAGCACAGGAAGGGGCTTTTTATCCTGTTTTACACTATTACACCATTTTCCTTATTTAAACAGCCTGGTGCTAAAGGCTTAGGCAATAGCTTTCCTGACAAGAAACCAGGAATACAAATTACTAAAGGACTCCAGGAAGTGGACAGAAAATAACTGTAACTTCAAATGATTTAAGAGGTTTCTTATATGAAAAATGGCTAAAAGAAAACAGCGCATTTAGCTGAGAAAAACAGTTGGATGTAATTGCTATTTTTAAACAAGTCACGGTGTGGGATAAACACACAGAAGGGAAAAAAATTATTTAACCTAACTGACAAATGTGGCATATGAGCAACTGGATATAAAATACATACAAATAAATCTACTTACAAATAAATCCATAGGGAAGACTAAATGGAAGCTTGAAACTATCATATTGACGAGGTCCAGAAACAGCTTTCCAAAAGTTCAGTTATACTAAGATGACACTTGACTGTTCCTTAAAGAGGTTCTATGACATAGATAAATGCAACCGCTGGGGACTGAACTCAGTAACTTGTTCCCATCTTGTATATTTGTGAAACCATTAATATTACTGATGTTTTAAGACCTTGCTACCCAGAAAACTGCTAACATCCAATTAGCATTGTCTTGCTCAGGTATCCTTCTAAGTAAGGCTACCTCAAATTCTGTACTTAAGAAGCTGATTACTCCCCAGCATCACAGCCTCTTCCTGTAACAGAGGGACACAAGCACTGAGAAACCAATTACTTTAATGACCAAGTACCCAAGTTCCAGCTTCCATACCTATGCTGACATTCCTCATCTCCTGTGTGACCTGGACTTCCATGTTCCGGCTGTTCCGCTTTTCTCGTGCCCTCTTACTGCTTTTGGTCGTGCCATTGTATTCACTGATGGGCTGGATGCTCTCGTTCAAGGGTGTGACAGCAGCAGAGGGCACAGATGATGTGGGAGTGTTGGACTTGGTTCCAGTGGTGCTCGGTGTGGCAGCTGCTGAGGACTGCCCGGATTCAGACATTTCATCTTGGGGGCACTATGGCAATTCCAAGGTAGGAGAAGAACAAAAAGGGAAAAGCACAGCTATACATTTCAATTCATCTCCCATTGGTGGGTGTATGGCTGCCTTAAAGCATTATGGAGAATGAGTCTTGCTCGCTGTACCAGCTACACGTCCAGCGCTTGCTGGCGACACTAGGCACTGCAATCACAATGAAGAAGTAAGTTCTCGTGCTGAACTCAGCAAGCAAATCCCACCTGTGAAAGGACTTACAGCCTTCCTTCTTTACTAGCAAACACTGTTGTTCACATCCATCGGTATGTGCTCTATTCATCACGCATCTCAGGAAAGGTGGCCTTTTAAGTGAAAAGCACCTGCAGCTCATACTGTTATGGGAGAAGCTGAAGGGCTTTGGCACTTGCGTAAGCCAGGCCAGAATTTCCTAAGATTGGAAGGCAACACGGATATTGCTTGGGAAGTATGTGAAGTGGCTCTTAAGAGGCCTCTGATGATGTCATTATAGTAAACCATCAATACAACCTGGATGAGAGAACAGCAAAGTGATTTTGACACTGAACTGCAGAAGCAAAGCAGATACCAAGCAGGACTGGTCTGACTTTGCTACTGCAGAAGACCTATGTCCCCATACCATCTTATGCAAAAGCTAGCCAGGCATGGGTCCAGCTTGACAATGCAGTAGGAACAGACGTGGTCTTCACACTTCCAAATGACAGGATGACAAGACCCAAAAATGCAAAAATCAGAAGCTGACAAATTAACATAGGAGATGAATTCCCAGTGTGAAATGGCTCTCAGCTTTACAGACACTACAGCCCCATTTCTTGTAATACAACCTCTCAAAAAACATAGGAGGCTTTCAAGGCTCTGTCAGATTTTATACTGTGAGCCTTGTTTGTCAATTAAAGCAGCACTGCTTCACAGTCAGCCAATTAACATCTTGACCAATGCTGTGACCAAATGAGATCTCACCATTCTTCACGGCACCCCACTCTAATTACTGCCGGCAGGAAGCTGCCAAATTAAGGTTGAGTTATATGTGATAATGAGTTGCAATCGGGTGCAGTGACATTCAGCATCTGCACATCCAGACCCACCTTTAATCTTTACTACTTTCCTCTCCATGCCTGTGCAAGTACCAGAAAGATCCCGATTCTGGCTCAGAAGTTGCTCTGAGCTTCCCAACCCCGGAGCTGTGACACTGTTTCACTTCACTAATTTGGAAGTCTTGCTCTCTTGTTCTAATAATAACCTCACAGCACGACAAAAAAGTTCAAAATGAGATGAGTAAGAAGATTGAAAAAAAAATGGTGACTTAACCCTTTGCAGCCACATTTTTTAAAAAAATCTGGAATCTTATTAAGATCCTCCTTTAATTAGACTGGCCTCTGTATGCTTGTCTCAAAATATTCTGCTGTACACCGCACTGTGGAAGGTGAAGATTTGACATTGCATCTGTGCGTTATTATATTGGAAATTCAGATTTTTAAAAACTGTGTTACAATTAAGTACGATCCATGTTTTGTATAGTTTCTGCATTGCCCATCCAAACAGCACCCACATTCCCACAAGGACATTCAAATCATCTCTTTGCACCTTTGCTGATTTTAGAATCAAGACTGAGATGGGGACTTTTCACTTAGGTTGCTACACGTGAGAACCACGCTTCCCACCTCTACTTCATATTCCTGTTTTAGGAGCTACTTTCCTAATACATAAAGAAAAAAACCAAAGCAGGTTTTTGAGAACAAATATAATGCAGTAACCCTTGTACTACTTCAACTGCAGTCTGCCTGCTGTGCTTTCTAATGCACAAAGGGACAAAGACTATCAAGTGTCAAGTGCAACCATGAAACCTCTTTCCCCAAACAAAACTTGTGTTGGATGAAAGGATTCAGAGATGTTCTTGTACCCACTGTAAGTCTATAAGAATAACCAAAGTCCATGAGCATCTTAGCACTGTAGAAGAGACATGCAGGTAGATCCACATGTCATTCCTTGTTCTCAGGAATTAGAATTCAGAAGCCCTGTATCATCAGTGTCTATAGGGTGGTATTTGTATCAGAGATATCCTGTAACAACTTGTTTATTGACATAATCTGCCCCTCACTCAGAAGACACCAGTGAATAATTACCCTGGTCTTTCACTTATCCTTTGGTTATACATCTGAGTTTTATATTTACTTCAAAAACATACTTTATCAACATACCAGCCTGCATTGAAGAAATTCCTCTCAAATGTAAATATTACTACAGCACTCCTCTTCACAGTCCAGAAGCTCTATTAACCTTTGCTGATATCTTCCTTCTATTGTCCTGAGTGCTTCATTAACGCTAAGTATTCCACTAAGTGTATGGCTCTCCTCTACAGTGTAGGAGGCATTCTCCATAACCCATAGCTCACCCAAAGAATACTCTCCACAACCACCACTTACCTACAGCCATACCTGTCAACCTCCTAAACATCAAATGTGTAGTAGTGACCTCCAAAATGCATTGCAAAGGCCCAACATTCATAGCAGTCTTATGTCACCATGAGAAGCCACAATTGTATGGTTATAACACTGAAAGCATAGTACATAAAAACAAAAATGTTAAGGACTTTCATCTCCAAAACATTATATAAAGTAAATGTAAAACTGAACATAAAATAATGACAGCAACTAAAATAGAAAACAGTAATAATAAGTATATAAGGACACTTAAAATATAACTACAGTATGGCCCCATGAAGAAGGAAAACTAGTCAGAAAAGTCAGAATATACATACTGGGAAGGTGAGTCATATGTGTGCAGTTGATGTCAGTGAAATATCAGAGCTGCTGAAGAAGAGGCAAGGAGAGCATGAGCAGTACTGCTGAGATTTCAGTCATGCAGAACATTTAAGAAGTAGCAATCCAGTCAGAGTGTGTGCAAGAGGCTCGTGGGAGGAAAAATCTCCATTCCAAATTGCAAATCTAATAAGTCAGTCGATCACATCCTCTAATTATTCATAGGTTTGCTCCATATTCTCAGGAAATCCCCTGTAACACACCACCCCATCCAAGTTCTCCACAGCCCAAGCTCTCCAACTCCACCCTACTGGCTAGCCTCCTTAAACCTAGCATCCCGCTTCAGTTTTTCCCTAACAAGCCACACCACCACCCATCAGATACATCTGATACACTGCTGCTTCTGCACAAAGCTTTCTTGTGACCAGAAATGGATATTTTTTTTTCCTGACACCACAACCACCAAATCACTAAGAGATATAATCAGTAACCCTCCATTACCTAAACTTGGACATTAAAGCTTCCAATTTATCTGGGTTCCTGTTGAATTCTCCTGCAATGCAGACTCTGGATTATCAGCAAGATCCACGTAACCTGTTTCAGAAATCCTGCAATGGTACCACTTAAAAGAATGACACCTTAGCAAGTCTGTGGGAGATGGATCTAACCTCAACATCCTCCCAATTCTTCCCTAAAAATCAATTCCTGCTGCTCATTCCTGATCACTAGACAGCTTGAGGGCACATTTACACCATAGTGTGCAGCACTGTCTGGAGATCCCAAGGAATAAACTGGTTCCAGAAGCAGAAATGGATCAGTCTCAGTGCATTCTGGTTGCTGGCTGTGTCCTTGCAGCAGTGTTGTGTTGGCACAGCACTAGTCTGAAAAAACACAATCACGCTCTATCTTAATTTCCACCATCCTTAATTACATGATTGCACTGTGGCATTGCTATTACCTAATTCCAGGCACAGCTCTCCAGAGATGACTGTAGGACCCAACAGGCATTCTGCAAATTACTCCTTTTCCAAACTTCTCTAACACTACAGCAGGGGTTGGATTCCAAGAACAGTCTCCACCCTATCCAAAGATCATGCTTTTCCATTTCCAACTACCATGATGGCAGAGGGCTGACAAACTGCTATGGTCTGTGCTGTTCTAGGCCTCACTACTTTAAAAAAGGGAAGTTGCTGCTTTGTTTTCTGCATAAATTTTAAATGTGTCTAAATTTCTTGTGCTATGCATCAAGGAGGCCACTCCTGCAGAGTCCCTCAGGACAAAGTACCATTAATGTAATTTGGAGAATGGGTGCAAGTTGGGTTTTTTCTCTCTTTTCTTTTTCCACCCTCTTTTTTGCCTTTACTGCCTCAATGTACAGGATCAGTGATTTACAACTTCTCAAAAGGACATGAGTCCTTAGATGTGACATATAGAACACCTGATGTTCTACAAATTCCAGGCAGAGAGAAAGTAAATTTTATTAAACAGTTTTAAAGTAGACCAGAAGCTCTGTGAGATACTGCAGGACATATTGTAAGCCATGCTGGGTAGATGCACCGCTGGCTCCCACGCCTGTCACCAAGCATTTGTGGAACATCATTTTAGAGGAATTTGGTGGGATTCTGAGCACAAAGACTTTGAGAAGTCTAGAGGTACAGCTCATGAGAAATGTCAGTCAGTGTAGTCTAAACTGTGAACAATCGCAGTGGGCTGTCCCCTAAGAGTACATCTGGGTCTTTGGGCTCAGACCAGCCTCTGAAAGGCAGAGAAGAGCACCACAAGCAACAGACAGAACGATGCAGCTGCTTCAGCACTGTTTGCAGTGCTGTTTTCACACGAGCTCCAGTGCAGAAGGCAGTGCATTGAAGGTGACAAGTGTACTGAAGGTAGACAATGCAAGTCTAGAGCAATGACAAGATATATGAGAAACTGAAGACCTTTAAGCACAGTGCAAGACTTGGGCATCCAGAGAGGATTAGGAGATCTTTTTACTGAAGATTAAAAGGCCAGAAATCAGTCAAATAGGACAAACACTGGAGAGCAAGTGCAACCCAATGCCTGGTCCCAGCTGAGGTGCAAAAGCACTGCTCTTATCAAGAGGGAGAGAGAGGACAGGTTCCACTACTTCCTTTCCCAAATAAGCTATAAAAAAAGTGAAGTATTTATATTCCCTAAATCTCTAACTGCCTCCCCATGCATTCCTCTCAACTTGGGGCCAGCCAAGTAAAGGAGATTATCACTGAGACAAGAAGCATGAAGAGCTGTGTCAAATCCCTCCCGCACTACATGCCAGATCTTCAGGATATTTTCCCCCAGCACAGCTACCAAGGAGGCAGACGGACAGCAGGGAGAGGCTGCAAAGGGTTATGGACACAGACTGGTCTCCATCTTAATGAAACTGTGGGATGCTTTTGACAGCAGGAAGTGGGAAACCCTTGCTCCATGATGGTCTATAAAACCTTGTAGCTGGAGTTGGACTGCAGCTGGCCGAGGTCACTCAGGTGCCAGTGGTCCAGTGTTGGGACGATCTTGGCCCCTATCTGCCCACGTACCATGCCATCCGCGAGGGGGAAGACATTCAGAGAGTTAGGACGTTCCTTCCTGCTAAACAGAGAAACAGAGAGAGAGGGGAAATCAATCTGTTAGCCATTTAGAAAGGTTCTTACAGAAAATAAACAGCACGCTAGCTTTTGTGAAATATTAGTCACTAGAACTTGCACTCCTCCCCCTCACAGAGCAGCTGGATGAACTCCCAACTCCCACACTTCCATGGTGTTGTCTACTCAGAGCCATTGTGTCTGCTGCTAGAGCCATTCCTCTTCCTGGGGACACTAAGAGGGAGGGGGTCACGTGACCACAACAGGCATGACTGACTTCTCCATCAGCACAAAACAATTTGGGGAAACGCAGAAGTGCAGGGAACCATCATCTAACTTAAGCTGGTGTATCTTCTGAGAAGCAAAGGCAGAACAAGCCACAGCAAACAACTCCCACGGCAAAAAAACCCAACTCCCATAGATCCTTGAGATGTCATCACTGGGTCAGGAAAGCAGCTTTTAAGTAAAAGTCACCTATGTGGCTCTTCTTTACACTTACACCCCAAATCTGCTTAGCAGAAATCAGAGGGTTTTGGATCACTTTCGATATTAGGCAAGAAAATATTTGTACTCTCTGATCCCCTCTCCATATCCATATTTCAATGCACTCAAAAATCAGAACTTAAACAAAGGTATAAACAAACGCATCACACGTATTGCCAGATGTCTGGAATTACATTTTCTTCATCCACTTCTTTCTGGCAATTGCAGGTAACTACCCAGCTGCAGATTTGATTCTGAGTATAAAAGCTGGCACAGGCTTTGAGACCAAGTTGCAGTGGGAGAAAATCTAGAGCTAGCAGTGGAGGTGGAGAAGGCTGCAGCAGCATGCTGAAACCAGCAACTGGTTTTGTGCCAGAGAAGCAGGCCTGCAGGAACACAGTACACATCCATTTAGGGGATATCTCCAGCAGCCTCTGCTAGCTGGACTCCAGTGGCCCTGCAGAGATGAACTGAGCTGATCCTCTGTGTGACGTGCACCCACAAAGGGGTTCAATGATGGTACTTCACTCACTCCCATATGGGGCTTCTGCTTATTGCTTCAGAGTGATGAAATCTGCCCTTCTGTTCACTAGTATTAATAACAGTAGACCTTCGTGTGCCTTTCCTTAATGATCAACAGCACTGGCCTGATGATCATGCCAGGCAACCATCACAACCACCTCACTTGTGACCACAGGCGAAATGACCGCAGCAGGACCCAAGGCTCCCCAGGACATATGCAAACACACTAACACAGGAGATGGTACATGAACCAGGTCTTTTATGAAAGAAGGAGATGGAATGTCTAGCAGAGGAGACAATGCTTGTGGAGAAACCCAAAATGCCCCAACTGCGTCAGTGTCGCTCATGCTGGAGAATAATCGTTTACTGTGGCATATCTTGGGTAGGCAGAAGAGGTAGAAAAGTGTTTCCAGTATGACTCAGCAAGGAGATTTAGGATGCACTTTTCATGGGTATTTGCATTAAAATCCTCTCCTGAATATCCTAAAGACTGATAAACGAAAGTTTCATAGACAAACCCTCTTACAAAGGCAGGAACTACTTGGATTTTGTATGAACACAGATTATCGACACAACCTGACTAACTTCACTTTCTTTTAAAGAGAAGATGCAATCATCTTTCAACAGATTCAAAACCAGATTCGTGTATGACAGGGATTACCAGTTACCTTATAGCATTTCCACTCAAAAAACATCTTGGTGCTCGTTACTTTTAAATATTAACAATTGCTGAAGGTTTATAGATGATATTCCACTGTTGTTTGTCTAAATACTGAGGTCATCTAGCTCCAACCCCCTTGCTGTGGACAGGGACATCTGCAACCAGAGCAGACTGCTCAGTGCCCTCTCCAACCTGGCTCTGAACATTCCCAGGGAGGGGGCATCCACAACTTCTCTGGTCTTAAGGGAACCATGCTGTGTACATAGCTGGAAAAAATCTGTAACTGCAAAACATTCCTTGCAAAGCAGGTGGTGTGGTCAGAATATCTAACAACATGCTATAACATCAATGCTTTTGTGACTATGTTGGGATGGCCTGCTGTAACCCATTGGCAGCCATGAGAAATATGAGCCATCCCAAACATATGCTGAGTGATACTAATAAATTATACCTCCTCTTTAGGTAATCTTTTTCAGAGTTCTTTTGGGAACGCATAGCTGTGGGTTCATACACAAACACATGCACATTTAACAGCATGATGCAGCACGAGACACAGCTCTCCACTAAATGTAGAGGGAACTTCACAGTTCCTGCTGACCAGAGAACAGTGTTACAAAGTCTCCATATAATCAGAAGCTGTAGGATCTTCAGGAAAGGATTTTAATGTAGATTGTCAGGAAATTTCCTTGCTGGGTTTCTTTGGAAGTCCAGACTCTTCTGGACCTCCCAAGCAAGGTGAAAGGGCAAACACCACAGAAGACCCATCTTCAGTTTTGTATCCTGGGGTTTATTACTAGTCTTCAAATACATTTTGAGTATCCTCAGGGTGCTGGAGTAACCCTTCAAACACCCAATTCTTTCAAGTACAGGGTGACTCTTAACACTTGGTTAGTTCCACCTCATGTTACAAGGTAAACAGCAAACTTCTCAACAGAGGATTGTGGTAGCTGAAATCTGGGATCCTGAAGCTTATAAAACATAACAAAACTAAGATTTGTTTGCCAGCATTTAAAGAGCAGAACCACTCTCTTTGCAGGCTCCTAGTGCAAAACTCGCTGCCCAGCCCAAAGTTAGAAGTGCCTTTGGAAAGCTACTAACAGTGACACATATTTTCTGCCCCACTCAGCAAATACGCATGCCTTGTACTCTAGAGTAAAATAAGGAAGGAAAGATGACTTTTTAAAACATTCTGGAACATGAAGTGTAAATGTACAACCACAGAGGTCTGGCCCTATTTTGGGATCAAACTTCTGTGTCTTCTGAGTACATAAGCTTTTTCCTGATGTGTTATCCCAGCAGCCCAGTGGCTCCCTCTGCCACACCCGATGGAGGAAGTGTTACACGGGTGCCAGGAGACAAAGAGGGCAAACATGCCAGTACAGCCCATTCCCAGCATCACACCACTGCCACTCAACAGCAATCTCCAAAACTAGGATTAACAAAGTTAAGACGCAGCAGTAGGATTTACCTTTTCCTCCATGACTGGCGATGACTGCAGTGACAAACATAACAGCCAAAACAGAGCGGCAACCGCACGAAAAGCAAGACAAAAAAACAACCATTAGAGAGCAAAGGTCATGCAAACGTGCAACCCTCCAACAGACAATGGGTACACATGCTCTGTAATCCACACCGCGCGGAAATGTGCACCGTACCCATCACCCCTCTTGGATGGTGGTAGACACACGGCCTCCCTGTCCCCAACAGCTCTTGCACAAACTCCTCCCAAGGGATGAGCAAACACACTCGGTGTACTTACGGTCTTACACAAATAAGGGCCCCTATGCAGTTTAATGCACCCCAGCACATCCGTGGACGAAAATAAACAAACGCACTCAACTTTGTATGACAGGCCATGAGAAATTGTGCCTGTGTCCCCCTCAGAGCACATCAGCGCAGCGAGACACAGAAACACCAGCGCTCGCTTCAACCCAACTGTACAGGGACACAAAACCACACATCTGGCCCAAGGGCTTGTGCACAAAGATACACAAACACAGAGCTACGCACATACACACACACCCCCCAACAGTGCAAAGCTTGAAATGAAGGAAAAAGTCTTTTTCCACTGGTGGTGGGAAAAGCCCTCATCAGGGGCTTTCACAGACAAAATGTTTCTTTTTTTTTTCTCTCTCCAAGGAGACTAGCAATATGCCACACTTGAAAGGGTAAAACACTAATTTCTCTAATATAAAGAGGGAATTCTTGATGAAAATTTTGCCATTCATCCCAGAGAATGGCAGCCTTGCAGACATAATCAGTAATACCTCACTATGCCTCTCTTTCATGCATGAAATGATAACATAAACCTCACAATTAATATTATCTTTTTGGAAAGTCAGGGAATGAAAATCTCTTTCAAATCAATTTCTACCATGCAGTCCACCCCAAATTTGGCAGGTGCATATATGAACCACCCTTTAAAAGAAAGAGGCCCTAAGCATGCTTTTGCCTAAGGTGCTTTTATAATTTATTGTGTGCTTCCACAGATACATTCTTATTCACAGAAGGATAAGTGGGAAGGGAAATAAATCTAACGCACTTATCCCATTTCAGGTATAACACTAGAATCAGAACATGTTCTGGGAGCTCACTGTGGACTGCAGAGGGGAGAGAAGAAGGCAGCAAAGCAGTCTGTTAAGGGAGATTTTATGATCAGAAGAACACCTACAAACTACTGTTTCTTTTTACATCATGTTTTCTCTTGCTTTCTGCACCCTCACGCTTGTCCCTTTTGCCTAGAAGGCTGTCACCTTTTTCTTTCTTTTTTTTCCCCCATTATATGTTTTCTTTTTCTCTCCCTTTTTCTTTCTTAAAATACACAGTCAAAACTGTGACAACTGGAATTCTGTCTCTTCCAGAGCAATCCAATCCAGCACCAGAAAGCCAAAGCAGACAGAGGGTATTTACATGTCCTGTGCCAAGACCTAAAATTTCCTTTCCATTACATTACCCCAAAATGAACTGTCTTTCTGGCATTTAAGTGTTACAGACCAAAATACAAGTTACTAAAATATCTTCACTTATTCTTCCTTTATTCTTAATATATTTCTTTACTCTTATTTTCAAATAATTATGCTATTTCTTCATCTTCAAATTTTTGCTCAATATTCTTCTTTTGCATTTCATCATCCCTACCACATACTACTTCAGAAACCTTCATGGCTTTCCATTTACCTGTATTCCCAGTATTTTCATCTCCCTATCTCTACTCATGCTGCTGTTTGCATATAGTCTGACATGCCATCCCCACTCCTTTTCTTAGCCTAATGTTTCTCAAAGATATTTTTTTTTGAGTGAAGTGCAGTTATATTAACCAGCTGAAGTTCACAAATGTTAACCAATATCAGACAGATCTGTTTGGTAAAAGACAAGCACCTAGCAGGCACTCTTTGCCAACTACTGTGCAGCTGGTATTGTAGCTGTCTACTTTTCACCCTGACAGCTTCCACAGCTTCTGGTCAGCTTGTGTGAAAAACAATATTCCTCAAGGCCAGAAGAAATTAAAAAGACAGGCAAGGACAACAAAAAGCTTTCATCTCCTGCAGCACATTACGTTCCGTGGAAAGCAGTTTTATTTTAAAACTTCCTAGGTTAGTGTCACTATAGTGACACATGCTAATGAGATGACTAACACAAACAGTAATCTGTGATGCCTAAAAACTGCCACAGAAAACATACTTTTTATGGCTGAGCAATTTAATAAGATTATGCTTAATCTGAGTATATTATGTGTTATGTGATCTATCACTTCTCTAACCTGTGTTTATTGAACATCGCTTCTACTTCTCATCCTGTGGGCAATGTTACTGGTATACAGTATCATTAGAAAGCATTTGGTTCCTTCACGTATCAGCTAAAACTAGATGTATCTGTACTGAAATCAATGTAACTGCAACTTTTGTGCTTTAAATTTGTCCTAAAACTACAAAAGACTAGTTCTATATACTGAACTTCTTTCCTACCACTGCCTTCTCTAAGAAAAATCTGGTTCTTACTGGTTTGGTGCTCTTCAAATGGGGTGAGGGGGTAGAGGAAAATCAATTTCTTGGTCATAGGTAGGTCTATTGAGTGTCTGACTTACTGAAAGCTTTACTCAAAGGAACAGGGTAGAAAAAATATCCTATAATGGATAATGCATTTAATTGCTGTGGTTTTGCTGGCTATCACACATACAAAGAGAGAGATTCACACACACACAAATACTCTGACACTCTATCCACTTTATAGATAAACCTTTTACATACTATCTGAGATTACAAACATATTTTTCCAGAGGCTGCCCCTCAATAGCAGCATGAGAAAGCCCAATATTTGTAACAGAACACATAAAGCTCCTTGTCATCAAGCCTTAGAAAATGTAGTCACAACTCACCCACAACACATTTCAAAAAAGCTTCAACTACAATCCATGCCCCCAGGGAAAGATTCTGCTTCTGGTTTCTCTCTCTCTCAAATATGTGCACTCAGTGTGAAAGTTCCCAGGTGGCACACATTACACAGAGAGGTTATGGTCCTACCTTCTCCCAGGTAGACTACCCTCAGTTTGATTATTTCCCCCAACTTGCTGCATCTTGGACCGCTCAATGTGTTCCACGTAGGTCTGGATCATCTGTGAGTAGAGAAAAATCCATGAGCCAAACAGAAGAGAAGATTCAGTTTCTGCTTGTGTTTGATCTTCTCCAGCACCCATTTCCAATTCTCTTTCTTTTTTTGCACATCTCCTTGTCTTTGCTCTTGTCTTCTAAGATGATGATGTGAATGAACGAACTAATCTGACAGAAAATCTGACAACAATTTGTGTCAGAAATTACTTAAAATTAATCTCATAATAGAAAAGCCATGAAAGAGCACATCCAGAAATAATGAGCCTCCTCTCCTGGCAGTGAGAGATGAGGTAAGTGGGACACTGTTCACAGAATCACAGAACAGTTTAGGCTGGAAGGAACTTCATGGAGTCCATCGGATCCAACAACCCTGCTCAAACAGGGCCACTTAGAGTAGGCTGCCCAAGACCATGTCCAGGTGGTTTCTGAATAGCCCCAAAGATGCAGACTCCACCATGTCTCTGGGCAACCTGTGTCAGTGCTTGTCATCCTCACAGTACAGAATTTTTTACTCATGTTCAGAGGGAGGCTTCTGTGTTCCAGCTGATGTCAGATGCCTCCAGTCATATCACTGGGCACCACTGAGAAGAACCTGGCTTTGTCCTCTTTACACCCTTCATTCTGATATTTCTGATGGTCCCACAGTTCAGAAGCTCCAGTCATCACTAATATTGTAAAGCTGAATTCTTTGACATGACTTTACATATAGGCTAAGAGTTTATTTATTTAGAAATGAGGTGACATCCTACCTCTGTGTGACGCTGATGCAGAGCATTATACTCTTTCTTCATTTCTGATTCACGTTCCTCCAGTCGTGAAACTACCAAGAGAAGATTTGAATCATCAGCTAACACACATCATGCTCTCAAAAGAAACCTGAAGTCTCAAAGTCCATTTTGTTAGAAAGGTATTTATACCTACTTAACAAAACAAACAGAAACGGAAAAATGCTCACTGTGGGATCTGGTCTTCATTACAAACTCAATTAATGGCTACTTGCGTGTTCCCAAAATGAGCCGAACAAATAGTGCAATAAGACCACAGAAGCAGAATTCTACAGCAGCACCCTGTGCCCCATAAGATTTCCAGTTTGACAACAATTTAAATTATCTTCTGGGATGGGTGCCTCTGGCTATTTCAGGAGCAGGAGGACTGGGCAAAACACTAATGAATTCTGAGGGGATCTTCAGCCAACAAAACACAGCTGCTCACGTTAAGGAAATATTTGTGAAAATAAATACATAAACAAACAAATAAATATTATCATCTGGGGGGGGGGGGGGAGTGGTAGAGGAGGGAGGTTCTATTCAGAGACAAGGAGAAATTTGAAACCAGGTTCCAAAGCTTCACCAATGGCCAAAATCTTGCCATCTAGAAGACCGAGCATGCCCCACACAACAGAAGCAATGAAGCCTCTACTACATTAGTGTGGATACCTCCCATCCATTTCAGGCTTTGTGCAAATTACATTAAAACAAACAAAACATATAGAGAAGTACTTTCAGAGTAGCAGCATATGTATGTGGAAGGCAAAGTGTGTAATCATGTCTGCTGTACAACTTTGCTTACTTTGATCTGCATAGTTTTTGGTCTTCAGCTCCAGCTGTCGAGTCTGAAATTCAAGGTGTTCCACTTGGATTTGTAGTTCTTTCTTCTCCTGCTCCAGTGCATCTTCAAACTCTATAAACTTCTGAATAGGGACAAAGCAGAGGAGGCACAGACAAGCAGTAAGTGTACAATGTGCTTGCTCGTTATGACTTTTCCTCTCACAAAAAAAGAAAAACTAAGAGAATATAAAAACATTACAAAATAGGAAATAAGAATTTTAAAGTACTGTAATTAGTACAAGAGCATTTAATCAAGCTGAAGAGACTGTTAAATATGATGAATTATTAGCTATCTTTAACGTACAATTAATATATAAACTATGGTACAACATGAGTTATGTTAACCAGCACAACTCTATCATCTTCAGCAACATTGTTCTTCCTCACACCAAGCTGAATTTTGATTCCTATTAATTTGATGTCACAGGAGACAAACTTCATCTATAATTCACGGTTCTGCAGAAATGTGCAAATCTTTTGGAAAACTCAGCCACAATTCTGGGCAGCCGAGAGCAACCTCTGCACCCAGAGATGGTGACCTGCCCCAGCAGCAAACTGCAGCAGTGGTAGGCAGAAGCTGAGGGAAGGAGGAGGGAAAGAGGCAGCAGAGAAGATTCTCAAAGCAGAATTTGACATATTTATAGCAGAAAGGAACTTAGGTAGTTGCTCTTGGCACAGAAGGGAGAAAAGGGATCACAGCTGCTAAGCTAACTCTCACTGGCAACAGCAAAGGGACAGTTGTACAGACAGCAGTGTGGACTCCTGCACAGAACTCAGGACTGAAGGAAAGACTTGTACAGCTAGCACTCATGTCATGATGAAAACACAACAGAACGATAGCTAATTTCAGGTTATTATTTCTGTAAAATGTCACTTTTGACCTGGGAGTTTTAGTCATGCACTGGATACGAGCACGTACAGCAAAGAAAAGTCAAACATGTGAAACATACAATTCAGCTCCAGTGTAGTGTATGGATATTCCACATTCTCTTGATAAAAGCTGTAGTCACAGTTGCTTTCATGAAATATTTAAACTAAACTTGGTCTCTGGAAACTGAACAGCACCTTCATATCTGAGTACAGTTACACAAACCTGGTTCTTGGTTATACACAGAGATGAGAGTTTTTCTGCACAAAACACTAACACATACCCACATGCAATAATGACCCGTAATCCATACTTCTGGACTCAGACACTGAGCAGGTTCTAGGAACACCCCTTACACAAACTTGCGGAAAAATTTGTAAGGCTCAGAAAACATTTGCTCTGTTAACCACACACGTCCTCTCCACAGCAAACCAAGTCTAAAGCATGACACCACTATGCCTACAATGGTATAGGATACTAAAGCTATCTCACTGGCTTCAGAATAAGTCTTATCCTGGCGTGACAAACCCAAAGATCTGAGTCTCATTAACGTTACTCCCCAACCGCTACATCCAAGGAAGCTAAAACAACAAAGCCGTCTGCACCAACTAGTCCAGTAACTAAAACACAAACCCACCAGCTGAGTGGCAAGAGCATGCCTAGGGTTGGGAGCAGCCCTAAATTCAGAGTTGCAGAGGAAGAGAGAGAGCATGAAATAAAGCCAAGATGGCTTTAATCTGCCTTTAAGATGTTTATAGAACATGAGGAGCCCACAGAAGGTAATGAGGTTATGAGGAGCTCACAAGAGTGCTCTGTTCCTGGCCTTGCCTCTCTTCCCCTCTGCCTGGTTTGCAGAGTGCTCCTTAGGCTGAGCTCCAGCAGATTCACCACCAGCACGTGCACAGCAGCCAGTTGAACTCTCCTCTTTCTCAAAGTATATGCTTACGGGGGAAGAAAAGCCTTCTCTCCTCCTCCTCTGTACCCTGCAGCGGGGAAAGCTCTGCTCTCTGCAAATAATGCCCATCAAGAGGGCACAGCAATTTTAATTCAACAAGTACAGCCTCATTCTACTCTAAAATAGAGACAGACTGTGGTGAAAATCATTCTTGGATAAGACTCCAAGGAAAATGAATGCATTTAAATGCACAGCAGGGTTATTTTGTTACATTCTGCACATGAAACAATATGCCCAGTATTTGACTGCGTTCTCAGGACAAGCTCTGTGCACATTTCCTGTCACCTTTACTGGCATAATTAGCAGTGACACTGGAGCCATCGCTGTGTTTGTGAACTGGACCTTCTCTCTGTAGACGACTGAAAGGCTACATCATTTTTTATTCTGGCAGACTTTTAAAACTGTTCAGTAAACCCATCTGAACACTGAGTCAGTTTTCATTCCTACATACCTGTATTTATAGAAAAAATCAAACACATTTTAGCTACATCTCATTTTCCTGCACTCAGTGTTCTGCAGTGCCTTTAATCTTTAACTGGGCTTTTAACTTTCTTTTCCTTCCTGCCCACATTTATAGCAATAAGAAGGGGGTTTCCCCCCTTAAGAGTTGTTTTCCAGCAGCATTTTCTAGAAATACCAGAAATACCAATACCTTTTATCCCCAATAAAAGAGTGATCTCAGAGGCTAAGCATTTACTTGTTATTTAAATTTTAAGACTGTACAAGGTTTCTGGTTTTTCAGTAAGCATTTTTCTCTGAGATGTGACTGAAACACTGACATCCCTTAGTCACTCACAAATATCCAGCAATCTGGCTTATGGATTTTGACAAATCTATAAAGCAATCTGCTTTGCAAATTTTCAGATTTATTCTTGAAACATTTTCCAGAATAAGAATGTAATTTCAGAAGGAGTGGAGAAAAATTAAAATCCTAACCAACACAGCTCAAGAAGCAGCAGTTTAACTTGCTCCATTCAGAGGACTGATCGAAGCTATGCCAACAAAAGAGCTATTTTCCTGGTATAATCTCCATCTCCTCCCAGGGTTTTGCTGGAACCACTCTGTGCTAAAGCTCTATTGACAAACCCTTTTAATTACAGCCAAGGGCTAAATCCCCATCACATTGCACTAGCTCAGCTTTCACCACCCTCTTGGCTCAAGATGCCCTCCTGCTCCTAGTTCTCCATCCAAAAGCAGACCACCCAGGCCAGGCAAGAATGAGATTTTTAGCAGCAATAAAAATGAATGGAGTTTAAGGAAAATATTCATAGATTTCTCTGTAAATTAGGAAGCAAAAGAAGGTACAAGCCCAATTTTATTCCCACTATGTAGGTCATCTTTAATAGGATTCCTGGATTTGCTACTGCTGTTTTGGTTTAATTCAGATGAAACTGATTGAAAGATTAAGTCTTCTACAAATATGGCTCAGTCTTCTTACTCAGTCTATTCTGCAACCTAAAAGTAATCAAAGAAACAGAAAACTAGAAATCAATTAACCATTTGGAAAAGAAAGAGACACCGAGACAACAGTATTAAAAATTAACATTACCCTAAGTATCTCAGGGAAGAACAGCATTTCAGATGAATGCTCTGCAGTATATCCTGCCCTGTCTGCTGAAGAGATCGAACGATGACGTTCCTGCACAGGAACTCAAGGGCTCTTTACTCTCCCTGTTTCTGAAGCACATTTTAGCTACTCCTGCATCAGATGCCATCTCACCTGAGGTTCTCCCTGTGCATCAGAAGGTCTGAGGGGCTGAGAGCTGGAAAGGTCCCAGATCCAGAGAGGAGAGAACACGCCACAGCAGCAGGATGAGGAGAGGTCTCACTGCCAGGACTGTCCCCAAGGAGAGCATGCTCCTGACTGTGGAGATGGCTCAGCATACATTGTCACTGCCACTCATCCTTCATGGCACAAGTGAGCTCTCATTGGGGTATTCAGGCAGGCTTTTTTTTTTTTTTTTTCCTCCCCAGTAAGCTGCCAGCAGACATTTGATAGAGCATCCAGGGAAGAGCCTTACTAGTCACTAAAAGCAGCAGACACTGAGATGCCCTTGCTCATCAATATCAGCACATCCAGAAGCACAACAAAGCAGTGACAGGAGCTCGGGGAAAACAGGCACTTCAGGTACACTTCTATTACTCTTGTGAGCTCTTTGCATTTGTATTGCTCTTGTATTATTACTCTCGTATTGTAGATACAAGACAATGCTACAATAATAACTGTAATACAATTATAAATGTGGTACAATTCTTGTATTTTACACTTGCATTATTACACTCTATTTATATGACTCTTGCCTCCACAGACAGACAGCAGAGGCAGCACTTTGTCTACAGCATGTAGATGATGCCATGCCATAGTCCTCAAACTGTGGCTCGTGGACCACTGTACTTGGCTGTGGATGGCCCAGCCAAGCAGCAGCGCACGGGCTGGTTACGGGCTCTCTCCTGCCCACCTCAACCTGCCAGGTGCATCCCCTCACACACAGCAAATCCCCCTTCCATCTTGTGCTCTATGTACCAACTCTTGCCTTCCCATGTAGCTAGAAACTCATACTGGGGCAGACTAAACAGAAAGGACAAAATTAATAAGTAGTATAATTATTATTATTTCAATGTTTTTATTAACCAGACTCAGAAAGGCAGTTACGCTTTAAAACCAAGCAAATATTATTGAGTGAATGGAGCTCAGGAAAATCAACATCCACAGGCATTTCACATTTTCCATTTCTTTCAGGGCGGTGGAAGGCCCAATCTTGGCCCTACTGAAGCTGTGGCAATGTTCTTGAAGAGAATGTAACTTAAAGAGGACCAAGATGTCACCCCCACCTTTTAAACCTCCTACAAATTCACAGGAAGAGAGGCCACTAACTTGAAAGTCACCTTCACATGATAACATTTTGTGTTTGTAATATTTACAAACAGCACCAAAAAAGTTAAAATAGAAAAAGAATTACCCCGGTTTACTCTCATTTCCTGTACTTTTCATCTAATTTTGTGCACAGCCAATCTTATCTAAATGCTGCACAAATGTCCGGTGCGCAAAGATGAAGGTCTGTGCATGTGGGTGCTGACTAAAATCAGCAAGCCTTTGTAAGGAAGAATATTCACATTAATCAAATTCATACTTCTGGCCGCAGAAATAGTAAAAATTCCAGGGACTCACTGCAAGCAGATACTGCAGATATTACTCTTGCTTCATTAAAAACTTAACAGGATAAGAATGGGAAAAAAAACAACCCAACCAAATGGCATAGCCTTATTTAAAAGCATGACCTTTTTAAAGGCATCTTAAAATAACTGAGAAACCCTATTTACAATAAACTCCTGACACAAATTAAAGTGCCAAGGGTACTAAGTTTAAAAACTGAAATGCAAACGTGCTGACTGCATTCTTCTACCTTAGTGCTGCCAAGAGGCAAAACCAAACAAACAAATAAATACGGTTCTAGCGAAGAATCACAGGCTTCAGTCAGTGCTATGAGCTGCCCTTGATTTCAAGGGGTTTCTCCTTTGCAGAGCCAGTTGCTGCAACGGATTTTCTCTCGTGGTTTCACTGCACTGAGCTCAGTCCAGGCCCACACCTCAGTGATTTCCCAGCTCACAGCTCCGTTTTTACGGAGAAGCGGTAAAGACATTTAGAAAATAGAAATAAAAAAGACCCGATAATTCCACTGATGGTTAAGAAAAACTACTTGATTTTTTTTTTTGAACTCTCTAGGCTACTGTGTCAAAGTAGATGGGTGCACCGGAAGAAGAACCAGCCCACGCTCCCAGTAGTTCTCCATAGCAAGGCTGACCACAACCTTAATACTTTCACTATTTTTTATCATGTTTACCACTTTTTCCAGAGCTTCTATGATTGCTTTCAAAGAATAATTTCTGAATTACACTTAAGCAGTTAATAATCTCAGTAATCTAAGAAAACTGAAGTATGAAACTGCTATATATAAAAATTAGTCACCTGGCCTCTAACCCCAGATTTCAAGCAGGATAACTGGTCTGTAATAACCCAGGATTATGACAAACAATGGCTCACGCACTAGTCTGTAAGAGGAAAATATCTAGTATACAATCATTTTAAGGTAAAGGAATGAGAATCCCTCTGAAAAGCAGTGGTACAATGCAGATCACTTGGCTTCCTTCTTTACTGCCTTCTGCAAAGGAAGAAAAAGACTAAAAATAGTAGCATATAATCAGAAATCATCACATCACATCAGGGATAAATCAAGCAGAGAGGCCAAGATGCACATACATGCAGAGCTCTAATTACACAGCCTTAATCTGGGTTGACTGGTGGTGTGTGCAGTGGTACCGCACAGCGAGGGGAGCATCAAGGGTCCAGACCCAGCCCCAGCTCCCTGGGGAGAGGGCAGAGCTGTGGGTGCAAAAGCAGTGCCGTGTGAAGAAGTGAAGAACACAGACCTGGCAGACAGTGGCTAGGAAACAGGTCTGCTGGTGAAGCAGGGAAGGGCTCCTGCAGCGTGGGGCTTCCCAGGGGAAGTTGCCTCACCTGCAGTGAGCCCGCAGCCGAGAGAGGCAATGCTGGTGTGTAGTCCTCCTCGCAGCTCCTCGGCAGCACCTAACGAGGTTGGGACTTTGGGGAGTTGTATTGACAGTATTTTGTCTTAGAAAGCCACAACAAAGTAAGGGACCAACTCCTCACTCTTTGAACCCGACTGTGCTCAAAACCAAGTCTCCAGTCCTATTATCAGGCCTGCTCCTGATGAGTTTTACATACTAGTTAATGTGTTGTTCTGCTCAACAGAAGAAGATGATGTTCTGCTTTGTTTTTCTGGTCTCACAAGACCTTGCTCTGCTCTCTTAACAGGAGCCACTTCACTCAACAGCAACGTCAGGAAGCGAGATTACTCTGTGAGGTAGCAGATGTCTACCACAAAGTATCTGACGCTCAAATCACACTTTCTTATTGCCCCTGTACAGGCAACGGTCACAGTTGGATACCAACAATGTCAGAGCTTCAGGAACACAGTGTTATATCTTTTCACTTTAAAAATCAGAAAAACAACCCTTAAATCAAGCTGCTTCTCAGAATTATGGTGGGCATCAGAGAAATGTTCCCTCAGGAAGTAACTTCTATTTCAACAGTCGATGTCAAGGGAGTTCTGCTTCTCACTTTGTGAGCCATCCTACACTAATGCAGCTACTTTTTAGAAGAGCACTAGAGCTGTGTAAAAATCAACAAGAGTTAAGAATCTCAAACTATGAATACATGTTCAGATTTTTATCCCTATAGGCATTTTATATATAAAGTCCAGTCATTTACTGAGCAAAGCTGAAATTAAGGAATTGAGTCTTGTCTACCTTACATCAACATTAACTTGACTCGACTGCATTCAAAGGTTCCTAGCTTCTATCAAGGAGTGAGGCAGTACAGACCTATTTAGTGTTTCTCTCGTGAAAATAAAGGGTTTGCAAACATTTCAAGCTGCTCTCCCTTGCTGGTCTGAACAGCTGAAACCTACCCTCACACACACACAAAAATACAGCCATCAGCCCCCCCGCAGGGATAAAAGCATACCTGAATTTCCAACGTGCTGTATCTAACTTGACAGCAATTTCAGAAACATTTTGGCTCCGTAAAAGCAGAGTTTCACTAACACATAAAAAGGGACTCAGCACATTTCACCTAGTAATTACTCATCTCATTCTTCAGTGCCCCGAGGTGACATAACACATGGGTTTGAGGGTGCTCCAAGCAATGCAATTGCTTTGTTCTGGAAGATCCCTGCCTTCAGAAGACTCCTTTCCAGGTGACCCAGATCTATACCAGACACAGAACCTGAAGACTGAAACCCAGATGCCCCTGCAGACTGGATGCTCCCCAGCAATATCGACATGCAGTGAAACCACAACACATCTCTAATCCACATAGAAGAGACACTGAACAGGAACTGTGCCACAAGACAATATGCAATCAGTAAGTGAAAATTCTAAGAATAGCCTGTATCTTCTCCATCTCAGAAGGATCTTAGTTACCACAAACAACAAGATTCTACCTCAAGTATTAGTTTTCTAAGACAGAGTTCAAAAGACCAAACTATAACACACCCACAGGTGCCCTGACAACAGCAGTCAGTCCACAAACTGAGTTCAGCTGCAACTGTGAAATGAAGCAATTAACAATTTTAAACCTTTATCACACACTTTTTAAAACTCAGAATTATGTTACCATCCCAAATTTCATGCTTTTTCAAAATCTTAACCTGCACTTACAGCAAAACTCAGCAAATCACAGCTGTGTTTTCCAGTGTCTCTTGTTCTACTCTGCAGAAATTATGCACAGTTGTGAGAGCTGTGATATAAAAACTCCCACATTTTCATTGCAGAGCTTGGCCTGAAGTTCAAACCATAATCACAGTACAACTTAGGTTACACATCAGCCTCGGGACCAGGAGGGATTTTATATTAGCAATGCAAGATTATACTAATAATTCTGTATTGAGTACTTAAGATATATAACGTTGATTCACAGAAGACAGTTACACATAAATATACATTTAATATGGAAAAATAAACACCAGCCTTTCTTGGTTGAGGTCTCTGACCTCAAATAAAGCTGATGGTGCACAAGGCCATTTATT
Organism: Actenoides hombroni; assembly: GCA_024336885.1. NCBI lineage: Eukaryota > Metazoa > Chordata > Aves > Coraciiformes > Alcedinidae > Actenoides > Actenoides hombroni. Next base: position 3,387,878 of record WUAM01000275.1, read on the forward strand.
ATTAGAATGCCCAAAACATCATAAAAGACAACAACCCTTTCTTCCTTCTTCACATTTTTTTTCTGACACTTTATAATGGCATTTTAACTGTAATTTTAACTTAGTTTTTAGAATCTATTAGTCCAGAAGGACATGCAGTACATAGTTTCATGATGAAAAGATGCTCTGAGCTATGCCCTGTGTCTGAATCTTTGCTATCCTCTTCAAAGACAAATGCACTCCTGAAGGAACATTGCCATCTCCACAGAAACATACAACCTTCTAGTGAAATAACTTTTCCTTTACATCTGCAGAGCTTGAAGACAAAGATTTTTCTTCTTGTAGCTAGCTTCAAGAAGTCAAAAAGACATCTTTTATCTGCTAGATACTCTATAGTCATAGATTGGTCTTTGAATGCCTTCTGTGAGATAAATGTCTTTTTTGTTGACTTATGCAAAGGTTACCATCTCCTGTATTCCTATTCCAAGGGATCCCAGTCTTTTTTTCAAAGGAAGATCACTTTTTTCTTAAGATGTTCTCCATTAAGTAGGCCTCGTCCTACAGTACTGCCAGGAGAGACAGAGGGGAGCCTCCCACACCCCCAACCCTGCTCCAGCTCTGTCCAAGACAGAGTTCGCTCGTCCAGCCACTCACATCTCCCAGTGGGACTAATGACATGCTCACTTGGGACAGAAGATACAGTGGAGGAAAGGGGTGCACAAAGAAGGGATGGTCTGCTCTTGGAGTTCTCAAAGCTGCTCTGAGGACAGCCTTGGCCTGTACTTCCATCAGCAAGCATGGCCAACAAGAAAGGCAGTGCAACAGTGAAGTCTTGCAGATGACACAATACTGGGAGGTGCTGTCAGCACTACACAGAACCAAACTATCACAGGGGAAGAACAGGATGATGCTGAAAACAAGAGTGATACTGGGATGGAACAGCACCCTAGTGCAAGGGCATGCACGCAGGTACAGCCATTTCTGCTGTGATGAGGAGAGCAGAGAGAAAGGAGCTGATGACAAACAGTTAGTTCATCAGGCCCCACAGCGACGTGCTCTGGGCCAGGTGCAACTGCAGCATGACAAAGGCAGAGAGGAGAAGGCCGCGCTGCCACCTCCTGCCACTCCACATCACACAGATGCACTGGACCATGCTAACAAAGGTGCCAGATAAATCTTATTACTAGGACTCTGAAGAAGGCAATGTGACACTGGGACAGTCTCCTGTGAGAGCATTCACATCACTGTAGGAAGGACTGGTAAGATGCACCTAGAAAACCATCCATTATTTCTCCTACTCCTCAGGGAGGATCAGCCCAAGCACCAGATGTGGCTAAATGTTACTCAGGGAAGAGGGGGATAAGGGAATCTGTAAAACAGACTCGGCCAGCCAGGTGACACATGGGCACCTCCAATGCTGGCACAAGACAAGGCACAGGCTAGCTTGCCCACCTTCTTCAGCAATGGAACAGAGAGCCTGGCTCCAACACCTAGCAAATGGAAACCAAGACAGGACAGGACCAGTTTCCATTAGCACAGAAAAGACAGAAATAATTTGATAGCACAAAAAGTTAATAATAGTAAAAGACAATAATGGCACGAGAACAAACCAGTAAAACAGGAACATGAATAAAAAAATCCCACAACTCCACTGCAATTCTGAAGAAGACCAGAGTAGAGGCAGGAGATTTAACTAATGGGTTTATGACAAAGCTTCATATATTTATGAAATGGATTATATAACTCAATTGCCTGCAATACCAAGGGACGGGACATGCTGACTCAGGAAGTCCCTTCCAGTGCTCTTGTCCAAAGTTTTTAGTTAAAAGTGGGTGTCTTTCTAAGAATGCTTGAGGCAAAACAGTTACAGATTTGGTGCAAAAATTACCATGCAGTAAGAAGTCTGCAGGGATCAAGTCTGGAGTAAGGAACTTAAACCAAGACAGTCCTTAGCACTGTAACTGTACATACTATAGTTACATACACATTTAATACTAGTATTGTGTGAGTATAAACATATTGGAATAGACCATTCAGTGTTAAAACAACAGGTTATGTGGATGCTGGACACCCATCACGTTGTGACATGCCCAGGCCTCCTCCTTCACACGCTGCTTCCATAACAGGCTATATACATATAAAAGTTGGACCCTAAGACAGAGGCATTCTCAGTAAAATTACTTAGTAAATACTAGTTTAAGATAACTTTCCTTATTTCAAAAAGGTAATGTGCATCTAGGCCATACACCTTGAAAATAGCTACTCATTAAGATTAGTTAATTTTTCTTTTTGTAATGAGGATGTGCAATTACTATGTACAATTATCTTTTGGAATAAACTCAGCATGTCTGACAGGAAAACCTTTCCTTAAAACACTGCAGATGGAAGGGCAGGCAAGCCTGGTCTGATGCTGCTACTCTGCTTCCCCTCTTCAGAGGGATGAGGAGGTCTGCTCTAGCACTGAGAAGCAACTATAGTTCATGCCACAAAGCAGTGCCTGAGGGTGGGATGGCCAAGCCCCAGGCAAAAGGAAAATGAAAAGTAAGAGCCTGAAACTGTTTTTGTCAGACTCAGATGAGCATCCTATACTGCCCTGAACAGACCCCTCTGAACCAGGGCACTGGGAAAGAGGCAGACACCAGCAGCTGTCCACAGCCAGTGGAGACCACATCATCATCCAGCTCAGGAACAAAAGTCCAATACTTGACACAGGAACTAATGCAATCTGTCCCACAAATCACGACACAGCTCGAAGGGTATGATTCTGGATACTCTGCAGCCCAACAGCCTGCAAAGTGAACTGAGACAGAGTATCACACTTGATGCATCGATTTTGAAGGCTGACCTCCTTCAAGACAAGAAGGGATTTTCTATCACAAGATACAGAAGATTGCAGTGTTCATCATGGCCCATGCATGGCATCCCTGGACATGCAGATGAGCTGTACATCTTCCCAACATCAGCATGCAAACTCAGACTGATGGCCTATCTGTTTGAAAGATTGGACTAGAACTGAAATCAGAGTTTCTTGAGAAGCAAAAGCAGACAGATGAGCTGGCAGCCCTGCACACACCTGCTGGTCCATGCACAGCAGCGAGCAAGGGCTGGACACAGCCAGCATGACACAGGCTGAGCCTATGAGGCTCACACACACAATGTGTGTAAGTACTTGAGTACCATGGTGCAGTCCCCTGGAAATACAAAGCAGGTTCCCTCTGGGAAGAGGGAGAGGGTTTGCAGGACAGGGTGTCAGTCAATGCAGAGCAGCCACTGCCAGGCCAGTACTCCCCATATGAGCTCCAGGACTGTGCAGGAAGAGTACACAGGAGCAGATAAGAAAAGGAACAGAGCAGCTCCTTTCACCTGAGACACCCCACACCTCCTCCCCAGCGGCATGAAAGGATCCATCCTGCTATAACTTATCGGAGGCACCATGACAACCGACTGGCATGGAGATGTGTGCCATCTTCATCCTCCTCAGTGGGCAAGAGAAAGAACAGAAGTGACAAGGTGTCTCTGTTAGACGAAAAACTGCATCATTCCCAGAAAAGCAAAGACTGGCTTGGGATTCTTTTAGAGACTTCAGCCATCACAGCTATTTAAATTCATTTGCAATGGTAGTAAGTCCAAATCTTCCCAGACCTTGGCTTTTCTCTTAAAAATTCATATACCCAGCACATCCCAACAATGCCCCTGAAAAATCCATCTGCAAAGGTATGAACAGAAAGTGACCATGAAGCAACCTCCTTCATTTTATCGAGAGAAAAAAAACATCTTTCATCAAAGACTCCTTGGGTATTACAATTTGACTTATGCAGGTAACCCTGTTGAGGGGAAATCCAGACATCACTCCAGAACATCATCACCATCAACTAACATCCAGAATATTACACTGAATTGCTGTTACTTTTTAAATAAAGTAACAGCTCATAGTGCTCTCTCAGATTAATTTTACTTTAAAGGTATTTTTTGTAACACATGCTGATATTTATGAATATTAAGTTCCATAAGCTTGAGTGACATAAAGAGGATTTGGTTGAAGGATCTGTATTTGGATAGAGATTTTTTTTTCCTCCAAGATTAGTCAGAATAAAGTAAGGTTACCAGATGGCAAGGACTGATGGGCATTGTTTGGAAAGCCTGATTCCTCATAAAGGAGTGAATTAGAAGTACGTATCATACGGTCAGGTTCCATTGCCTGTCACAAATCAATTTTGCTAGCTTTCTTTAATTTAATAAAACTTGTAAACTGAAGAGTCTCCAAATTCATTTAATGTAATCAGTGTAGACTTTATACCATTTGTTAGAAAAAATTAGAATAACTGAACAAGCATTTTAAGTGAGTGGCTTTCCAACAACTCTTTGTCATCTAACACCTCTTATACTAAAAAAAAAAATAAAAATCTAAGTTTTTACATTTAAATGCCTTTTTTTACATTAAAAAAGAAGGCATTCTGCCCACATATTTTTTATGTGGATAAAGATAAAAAAAAGTAGAGGGAAGGACAAGCTGCTTCTACATTTTAAGAGCAATTTTTCCTCTGCCTAACCCCAAAGCATTACATCCTGTATCTTAGCTCTTAGTTTGCAGTTGGTCCCCCTCCATCAGACCATCCTGGCTTCTCACCAGCAGAAGAATACACCCCTCTCCTACATCTCAAGACCAGAGCTGACCAGTCCAGCACTGAGAGAGATGCCATGAGAGGCAAGGTCCTGGGAACAGAGCAGCACATTCTGCACCTTTCAGGACACGGCGCTGCTGCCAGCCTGGGTTTCATCCGCACCGTCGCCCCCAGCCCGCACCCTCTCACGTGCCAGCTCATCTTACTGCTGATGGAGCGACGCACAAAGGAAACGAATGAAAAAGGGCAGACTGCCACAGTACTAACATCACGCTGTGGAGAGGGAAGTGTGCAGCTGCTGCTCTTAAACCTCTGCAGTCTCTTCCCTGGCGTCACGTTGACAGGGGCAGCGCAGCACAGGAACTGACCTAGAACTGCAGGAAACCCTCCTTCTGCTTGCAGAAGCAGCTCTTGACCCTCACATCTGAGTAGAGAAGAGGCACCATTTAATTATTTCCCAGCAAATGCCCCTAGTTCATCTTCAGGGGAAAGAAAGAACTGTGATCTGCATTAACATCAATCCTCCTATCAGGAGGCATGGAATGGGATGTTAAATCTTTGGCTTACAATCCTGTTTAGCTTGATTGGTACATTTTTTGGTAAGGAAATGCACGCTCGGAATCTAAAGATTACCATCCTTCACGTGGGGGATGTGCTGATGGCAGGCCAAAGCCCTGATGAGGTTGTCACTATTGCTAAGGAGGGCCAGTAAGTTTATTTTACCATTGAAGAGGGACAGGCGAAAACTAAAATCATTCTAACTAATGCTGCCTACTTATGTATGAATTTGAAACAGGCATCTCTAGAAACACTGTTGTTTACCGTTTTAATACACGGTGTCATTTTTATTATCTTCACTGGTTGAGTTTTGATCACAACCTGCAATATTGTGATCAATTCTGAATCTTGCTCAAGTGCTATCACTGACAAAAGACATAGGAGAAGACAGAAAAGATGATTAATATCCCTACGATTTAAGGGTTGTCTCACCCAGAAGACACAGGATCACTTTACGGACTCTCACACTTGCGTTGCTTTTTACTTCTGAAGAATTAAATGGATATGCTTTGAAACCTTGAAACAAGCAAGGAGGAAAGCATCATAAATATGAAATCTAACATTTGCATGCTGAGTAGAAAAAATTAATTGCAAGTATCACAGTACTTTTCACAAAAATTGAGACTCTGGGACAATTGCAAAAGAAGACTCAAGGTAAACTGGAAGAACCATCTATCAACAACACAGATCCTGCTGCTCGTTCTGTTGGTGAGATCTGGCAGTGCTTGCAGGCTCCAGGAATGCACGAAGAGGGAAGGACAGATCTTGTACCTAGATGGCTGTGCAGCAAGTCTGCATTTCACACCTGCCGGTTACTTTTAACTGCATATAGTGGAAAGGATCCAAGCGATAAGCAAAGTCTTCTCTGTCTCCTATCTGCTACTCCAAATTGCTTTCCTCCTTCAGTGCTATGAGGACACCATCAAGCTGCAGCACTCCCATTAATCAGCTATTTATGAGGTCGGGTTTCAGGATGGGGAAACAGAAAGAGCCTTCCCAAGCTGCGATTCATTTTGCAGAGAAAGAAAATAAAGAGGAAAAAAAGGGAAATATGTTCACAGTGGAGAATGCCAGAGGCTAGAGCACAGAGCATCACTTTTATCACCCTTCCTCACAAGCTTCTTAAAGGGAATTAGTGTATGAGGGAGGAACAACATTTAAAGTACCCTTTAACAAAAGGCTGGGGGAGCGTGAGGGGGATGTGTGTGTTCCAAAGCCTTTCTGTCATTTCAGATGCAGAGAGGAGCTAGTGAACTTGCAATATTGCCACCCAGTTTGAGAGCTCTTTAAATACCTCAAGCCACACAGAAACCTGTGGCAACTACCACACCCCATACTTCTCACAAAGGACTCTCTCTTCCCGAAACACTGGTTTTGAGTATCAAACAAAATACCAGTGTCACCTTATTACAAAAAAAATAAAATACGGGCAAGTGAACCTGCTTATCATGTAAAATACCAATGCAAACAAGAAGCCCTAGCAAGGAAGCCATGGCCACAACAACAGGCATCAGAATACAGAGACATTGCTTATTTTTGGAAGTGGGAAAGGATGACACGCAGGTGTCTCTGAAACACAAGTCCCACGGTGGCAATGCCACCAAAGGCCTTCTACAGCTCACATCCTTTTTGGGTTCTGCATCTGGGGAAGCACAACTCCACGCACCAATATAAGGGGCTACCCAGATGTTGTAGAGTCTCCATCTATGTCGATGCTCAAACTCTGACCCGACAAGGTGCTGGACAACCTGCTCCGGCTGACCCTGCTTGAGCACGGGGTGCTGGGACGAGATGAACTCAGAAGGTGCCTGCAAAACTAAGCAGTGCTGTGATCCTGTGAAACACCACACCATGCAAGCGGTAACTGCCCTGTGTTCGTACGTAATATGGAACAGATGGAAGAAAACAAAACCTCCAAAAATCTGGTGCAGTCCCACATCCTCAGTAGGCTGGAGATGACGGAAAACTGCAATGTTGTGTACTAAGCCCTGTAGTCACAGAGACTGACAGCGCTGCCTCATTTCAAGAAACTTCTATTTTCAATCCACTTGCCTAAGTGCTTCTGCTGTCCTATTTTAGGACACGTGGATCACCCTGCAGTCCAAGTTTTTAGAAAATAAAACAATAATTTGCTTTTGGAAAAGAATGTTAAAAAGGTTACTATATTAAAATCATCTTAGAGAAAGAGACAGAAGAGTACTGAGAAAGAAAACCCTCCCTTTTGACATTTAGGGAAAAAAAGTTGTTAGCCTTATTTTAGCAAAACATACCTACAGAGTCTGTGCACAATTTCTACATAAAGATGAAACAGCAAGACTGGACAGTTCTGCTCTGCAGCACTTGTAACAAGACAATACGCTGCATATTTTTATGCCAGAGAACAACGCCTGCTTGTAGTTTCAGTTACTTTGAAATTAATGAACGGATACAAAGTTGTAATAACTCAGGGTCTTTAGAAGCGATACTGCAAGAGAAGCACAGATCAGTTTTTCAACTCCAACTCCCAACTTTAATTGTTGTAACTGGCACTCGTACGCAGAGAGGAATCAAGACTAGGGTCAAACCCTGCTCCCAGAGGAGGATCCTCCCACTTAAAACATGAAGATCTCACCCCACGACTGGAGGCACAGCACAGGAGGCTGAACACCACTGCACAGGTGGGATGGACTTGCACTGGTTACCACGGGCACTGCTACACAACAGCAACCCACATTCCGGGGGGAAAATCCTTCTTCTGTTTTTTGATCATTTACAATTATCTGGTGGACAGCAGAATTCTCTGCACCACATGGATTTTGACATCCATAGCATGTGATTTATTGCTTAGTAAGCAACCTATGCAAAACAGGTGCAGATAAATAGTGTTCTTTTTGTTACACGCAAAGGGAAATAACAGGCAGATACTCCATACGTGATCTCGTAACAGGGATTACGTAGAGGCAGAATATTCATCTGCTCTCAGAAAAAGCACCTTACTTATTCCTTTTTGGCAACAAGTACCCCTGCAAACACTTTTTTTCCCCACTTACATTAGGCTGTGCAGAAGGATGGCAGAGCATCATCACCATCAGTGCTTTTTAAAACTCAGCAAGCAGTATCCTGCTGTGGTTCCTGAGTTTCCTTGTAGGGAATTTAACTGTTGCCACTACATTTGCTTCCAGAAAACACATCCTGTATCTACTAAGTCAAGAACAGAAATCCACCCCAGTCCAAAGAGGATCATTCCAACTGCACTATTCCATTTCCCAGCTGTAGTTCCATTCCCCCACCCCCATAAATAGCACACTTCTAAAAAATTTTATTTCTCTGAAGCTGCAAAACACTGTCTCTGTGCAACACTGAAAAAATAAACTCTCACGTAATCAGAATCATTTCTCAACCCCAACATGCGTTCAAAAGAGTTTTAAAAGATTATTTACTAGTCCATTAATACATAATTAAAACTAAGGAGTAAAACTTTAATTAATAAGCTCTCGCTTTCAGCAGTAGTAATGGACCACATGTGTCCTCCTCGTCTAGTTAGCAAGACTCCTGCACATGATTACTGAGCAACAAGAGCACGTATGTGCAAACACTGCATGGCACTTTACATTGTTCACCAGTTCAAAAGCTATTTCATTAATTACCCCTTATCAAATCAGAATTTGTATCCTAGCAAGACTACTGAATCTTAAATCTTCTTTCTTCATCTAAAAGATGGAAAAAAACTACTTTTTGAGAAGTTGTGTAGTGAAACCAGGATGATGTGATAGTTATGGACTTTTTCCACCATCAGTTTCTTCATCGTAGTTGACAGACTACTACTTAGTGAGGCTAAACAGCAAACCCTACGGCTCACAGTCCCCACAGCTGAAAAGTTGCTCTTGATTTCAGCAGGAACTAGCGCAGATGTAGGAAGAATAAAGAAGGCAGAGTGCAAGTCACCTCCCCTCTCTGTTTTGTCTGCATCTGAGTCTTTGTATCCCAAGGTTCCTTTCCATCAGAAGGGCCTGTTCTTCTCATGATCCACTTTCACATCCCCCTGCAGCTCAGCAGCTCCAACATGGCTCTCATGGGAGTGAATCCATACTCCAGGAAAACACAAATGCTAACTTGGGAAACTATTTTATTAAGGTTCAAGGTGTAGTTTTGCTAAAACATTTCGGAAATCAGATGCTATATTCTAAAGGTAAATTCTGGCTCCAACTAAATAGCTTACTGCTGACATTAAAAAAGCTACAGGGCTGCACAGAAATTATCAGTTTTTGAAAGTATTTTTTAAACCACAAATTAGCACCAATGTCAAGTCCTCTATGTGTTGTTAGCATTTCAAAGTGAATCCTTCAATTCCACGAGATTGCCTCTATTTTTGTTTCGCTTCTCTCTCCTCCTTCTACAGAGGTGCATCAGCTGCAGAGGCACCTGCCAGCCCGGCCCCGCCGTGTTGCGGGAAGAGCCGGGCCGGGCCGGGCCGCACAGCCCACCCCGCGGCCTGCCCGGGCCAGGGGAGGGGATTCCGCGGAGGGAGAGCAGCGGCAGCTCCGCGCCCGCTCGGAAGAGGCGACACGTCTCACAGGGCCCGGGCCCGCACCCACCCCCGCCGCCTACGCTCCCCTTCTAGAAGGTACCGCCGGCCGCTGCCCCGGAGCTCCCCCGCCGCCCCTTCCCGGGCCCGGGGAAGAGGGAACACGCCGCCGGCGGCCGATCGTGGCGACGGAACCGAGGCCTGCGGGTCGGCGGCCCCGGCACAGGCCGGAGTGGCCCCCGCGGCCTCGCCTC
>WUAM01000275.1:3398346-3421264 GCA_024336885.1 Actenoides hombroni
GAAAAAAAAAAAAAATCAAAAATGAAACCAGAAGAAACCGCTGCTAAGTGCGGCCGCGGAGCCACGCGTGACGGCGGCCGGGCCCCTCCTGCGCCCGCAGCACCCCCGGGGCTGCTCTTCCCCCCCTCCCCTCCCTGGGAGCCAGCGGCTCCTTTTTAAAGACCGCACTGACAAAATCGCCCTGCTCGCCTCTACGTAACGCCCTGTCGAAAGCGGACGCCATATTTTGTGTTGCTGATGTCGACAGACAAACGTAGACATGTTTTTTCCTCTCCCCCCCCCTCTTCCTCCTCCTCCTCCTCCTGCCTTTCCCCCTTTCACCCAAACTTGCGATCGGGAGGCGGCGGGGAGCGGGGAGGAGGATGCGGGGCGGGGTGCGGGGCAGCTCCCCGCGCCCCCACCCCTCCCGGCGGGTGGTGACAGGCGGCCGCGCCCCTCCCTCCTCCTCCCTTCCCACGCAAACTCTCAATTCCACAGATTTCTGCCCAAATGCGGGGCTGGGGCATCCCCTGCGCGGGTTTACGCCCAAGGAAACCAGCATCGAACCCGCTGTCACCGCCCCCCGGGATGCCGCACCGTGCCCCCTATCCGAGAGGGCAGGGGGCGGTGAAACCAAATCCCCTCCCCCCCTCCCCGGCTGGCCGGGCGCGCTGCGTCCTCCCTGTCACCCATTTTGTGACTGTCCCTTCGAGCCGCCGCCGGCGAGGTCCGCCCCGGGCTGCGCTGGGGGGGGCCGGCTGGCTGCGAGGCGGTGAGGTAGCGGAGGGCTTCGCCGTTCCCGGGTAGCGGGGCAAGCTCGGGTTTGCATCCCGCGGTGAAATCGTTTGTTTGACGCTGCGGGGTTGTTTCTGCGGAGAGGGATGTTAGCGGTGCGTCTGCGAGCTTTCGGAGGAGAGAAGTAGAGCGCCTGCACTTGGGCACCGATGTTAGCTGGGTTTTGGTGTGGCTGGGTGGACCTTTGTCGGGATTCTGGTCTCGTGCTTGTCTAGAGTGCCACTTTTCTGCGTTTTTATAGCTGAAAGGTCCTACAAGTTCCGTTTTTGCGCCTGCTGTCTGTCTTCCTGTGCCTCACTGTATTCCTTCTTGCAAGCCTTACATGACCTGGTGGGGTCGGGGATGGGGGTTCCTATAGCTGGGCCAAAATCAGAGAGTCACCAGCCTGTTCCAAGAGTCTGCTCTGTCCTCAGAGAGAACAACAACGCAGTGCTGATGCTCAGCAAACTGCACGTTTCTCTGCATGGCATCTCCCCATCCGTGATTGCGTGTCTGTCTGTGCTGGGGTCAGGAAAACATAGCTCTCTTCTAGCAGAAAATTTGTTTCGTAAATAATTCCACTGGGTGAAAAATGTCCTGAAGAGCAGTAGGTTCTGCAGAAGGATATAGTTTCTGCAAGCTCTACTCACCCGAAAGGCAAACACAAACCTTCTGTTGCTGCTTCCTGCTTAAAATTAATGATATGGACTTTGGCTGCTGAACCGTGTAGGCACACTAAAGCCAGTGGCTGCTTTTAAGACTCTGTGAATCATACTGTAGATCTACAGTAGCTATGAAGTACACTTTCTCCTCCCCCATCCAGCCTAGTTGATTGTCGTTAGGTGGTTGCTAACAAAAATGAAAAGAGCAGGTCTTAAGAGATTTAAAATTGAGAAGCTGAGACAGGCGTAGTCTCATGTTTCTCGTAACACTGCCACTTAATTTTCAGTTAATGGAAAAATCAGATTCTAGGCTAGTGGACTATGTTAAATAAGACAAAACTTGATTTTTCCGATGTTTTTGTATGTCTGAAGACTCATGTCTGTTTTTCTTTCTTTCTTGAATACAGTGTGCGATTGTGAGAGGCAAAATAAATCAAATCTTTTTAATTCAAATATTTCCAACTTGCTGTACCCTTCCTGTCAAGTGCAGTGCCATCGAGATAAACACTGCTGCCTGCATTTCCCAGTTATTTTATCTGGTCAAGTTGAAGAGCCGTTTGTTGATAGGAGTTTTGGTGTGGTCATCGATAAAGATCTGTGTTCTCTCTTTAGCAGTGTAAAGGACTGTTTTATTAAAATCCGATGATGATGGACTGTCACAGCGGGCAGACCTCTGTGCAGGGATCTCCAGTTCTCAGAGAGTCTACTTTTTAGTGTGTCAATCTCTGTGGTATTCTCTCTTTCCTTCCATATTCTAAGGCAGCGTGATCTCTGTGGCCTTCCAGGCATGCTACCAAAGCCTAGAGGAGAAGCATGAGTGAAGGTTTACCTTAATGGAGAGGACTTCTCCAAACAGACATGGGACACGGTCACCCCTTCTGGATGGGGGAGAGGGGAAATTAATTTTGGCTGTGTAATCACAAATGAAGCAGTGCAGGTTTGCTTTCAGATGGGAGAACAAACAGTCTCTGGCCTCTGTTAGTCACTAGTGTGAGGTGTAGCCAATGAGTTTGGGAAGTTACTAAGTGCATGCTGGAATAGTTATTTTTATGCTGCAAAGATTTCATTGTATGGACTGGATGAGGTGATGTACAGTTAACATTTAAGCATGAGTAAATATATGCCCAGAAGTAACATGGTGAAGGGAAGTAAGTTTGTGCCATTTTTGTTTCACTGTTAGAATGAAAGAGGAAAATAAGTCTCAGAATGTGGAGGCATGCAATGGAAACTTGAGTACTTCAGCAGTTCTTCTTTTCTTGCCTTGATCTTGCGATGTTGGAGCCTGTCCTGCTAACTGGGATCCAGTTCTAGATGTGTATAATCCTATTAATGTTGCTGAATCTCTATGGCTCAGTGGGAAAAACAACGTAAGAAATGTTATGCTTGTGCTTCCTGACTTCAGAAATCACCCATTTGATCTTATTTTTAGTCTTTATACTGAAAAAGGGAGGGGGAAAAAAATGGTGTTGGAAGCCCAGCCCTATACTTAATTGTAGCCGTAAGTGGCAAGTCAGAAGGAAAATGCCACTTCTTTCTTTTGCACTTATTCCAACAGCAATGATCAGAGAAGCCACTATTTGGAGTGCTTAACAGCTTAATGCAGCCTGCAAGTAATCATATGATACTGTCTTTTAATGTATAAATAATTCATCATTAGGGTTTTCACACACACATGCATGAATTTCTTTGGGAAAGAAGACTTTTTCTTTACTGTAAAGGCACTACAACTTTTCATGTTCATTTTTTCTAAGTAAATGTCTCAAGATGTCTTAATTTTGCCAAAAATTGACACTGTGTTGCAAATACGTGGCAGAACTAGTAGCTTCCCAAGTTGCAGAAGAGAGTCATACCAGCATAAACTGTCAAGTTAGGTAAAAGGAAACTTTTTAAAAGGGGATCAGTCTCCAAGATTTCAATAACAACAAAAATATTCATAATTTAGAACTAGCCATTTGTTACATATGAAAGGGTTATGAAGCCAATTAAGCGAAAGTTTGAGAGAGAGCTCATTTTTACTTACCTCAAGACTTGGCTTGACATTTATAAAAGATAAGTCTTTCATGATCCTCAGTTAATTTTATTTTCCAGGACTCTTTGCCAGAATGAAACCAAGCTAGTGATAGCCTGCAACTAGCTGGTATATACCACTATATGTGCAGTATATATATATATATATGCAGTTTTAGCCATATTATTTATATTTATGTGGTTTTATGTGCTCAGTTTTAAACTGAGCATCTAACATCTAGCATGCAAATAGTTTTTAAAAAGAATAAATGTAGTATTGAAGTACTGGAGCGATGTATTTGATGACATCAGCCTGGAAGTATTGATATTTCTCTGATGCTAAGAACATTTCCTTGCCTATGGTCATTTAGCCAATGTAGGAAATGTGTTGTGCACAGGTACATGCAGTGAATAAAGATTTCCTATGGGATATATGTTTGGGGGGGTGGGTGGAAAGCTTGACCAAGAGGCTGGCATTCTTAACACTCCTTGAAACTTTCTCTGTTGGGAATACATTTCTATATATGTTCTTAATTAAGAACACATAGTGGTTTTGGCAGATGGAGCCTCCTTGAAACTTTGGCTACAGAATTTCCTTGCTGTGTGAGGGTTGATGCTGGAGAGGCTCCTTCAACATACTTCACTCTTCATTGGTAAAATGTTGTCTTACTTGTCAATGTGAAGATTGCCATGGGCAAGTTTATAAAAATGATCTATTAGAGCTTGACTTTCTCAGTTTAACCATAAGTTTTGTTTGTTGGTTTTTTTTTACTTTTTACTGAGTTGCCAAGTTGTACTGAGCTTAAAGTTTTTGTTTATTTAGCAAGCTAAATGACACTGGGATTTGATAATGGGTATGCATTTAGAGTAACATCTGCTGTGCAGTGAAAAAAATCTTTATTTCTTAGCAAACAATGGTCTTGTCTGTTTTAATTTGCTTTTCCCTAAGAAGTAACCAGCATTGTAAATAGTTAATGGCAAATATTTTCTTCCAAGTCCCTGAAGGAATATGGGCTTTTCTGGAGGAAAAGAAAAAAAAATAATTAAAACTGGTTTTTATAGACACAATTCCTACCACAAATCTGACCGAGTAACTCTGCTCACTTTAAGTTCTAATTTTGCTTTTATTTTTCTTCTGTGACCAAAAAAAACCCCAAAACTTTGTTTTTTTCCTAGCAAAGTCAGAATCATGCAAAGCTACTTTTTATCTGCACTCATTTATATCAGATGGACAGTTACATGTCTCTTCTGGAAATGAACTTCTTAAATAGGTACAATTGCTGGAAGCTGTGGTCATCAAATTATTCCTGACTTACAATTTGTGACTATGAGATGCATCCTTGAAGGTGGCAATATCATGGGGTTTGACTATGCTGAGAACTTTTCATCAAGACTTAAGATGTTAAAATGAACACTTTCTAACAAACTCTTCTACAGCTGTTGCTGTTCTTTCTAGGAGAAGGTTTCCCCAATCTGTAAGCATGGGCATCCCTGTGACTTGGGAAGAGTTTAAGGGTGCTGTCATGCTAGTCTCCAGTGGTTTTGATAGCTTGCTATGGTAGACATCACTGTGATTTGCAATCAAGCTCAGGCACGAGGAGCTGGTTGTCTGAAAGCCATGGAGGAAAAAGGGCAGATACAGAAATAGAATCCAAAATCCCAATTTAATAGTGAAATAACATGTTTCATAGTAGATAACATCCTTTGCCAGTATAAATCTGCTTAATTAAGTGTACATGATGGATTTGCAAGGATGACCTACCCTGCTTTTTTCAGTGCTGTGGTCACTGGGCTTTTTCTTGTTGCAGATGCTGTCAGTACCTTAACACACTGAGGCTAATGGAAAGGAGAGTGAACTGCTTGTGGTCCCCATGGCTTGTGCCATCCCACAGTGCTGCCAACCCTTCATTCCTGTGGGCTCAAAACACAGGGGCTCAGTCCCATGTTTTTGCAACACAATCTCTTCATGTACCTTGGGTGACTCTCCTTACTTCCTCGTGTTTCCCACTGAGGAAGTTACCAGTATTTTTTACCCTGAAAGCTGCTCATTAATGGCAGGAATTGATTTGTTGTGTTTGTGCATCAGTTGTCACAAACAAAACCTGCTGTTTATACCGTGTGCACCTAAGCTCTACATTATACTTTCCAGGTTTGATCTTCTGTGTATTGATGTTCTAGGCTTTGTGCCTGTTTCTTTTTGCATTTTGACTCTGTCTGATTGAAAGGTACTCAACACTTTCCAATTCATAGTAAACCTTGTGAATTTGGATTGTGAAAGCTGACTCAGGAAAAATATTTAACACATCTTTGGAAGATTATAGTTCCGAGTGTGCGCATGAGATTTCAGTCCGCTTGCATTTCACATTTGGAATTAAACTTGCTGTATTAACATGATAGAAATATGCATTATAAGGACTTCTTGACAGTTTTCTGAAATGTTTCTGATAGATACCTGTAAAAGCTAAGTAGTATTTTTACCTACAGAAGAAAATTACATGAACTCTATAACTTAAGGACGTTAGTGTTGTACGTAAAGGATATTTGAAGGCAAAATTAACTGTCAAGACTGTAGTGTACCCTTTCTTAGTAGAAAGACTACGTTTTTCTGGAGGGATTGAGAAAACTATTCTGGGGTCTTCAGCCAAACATCAGAGGCTCTCCATGATACTTGGAGGTAAAGCAATGCCATAAAAGTGTTTCACAGTGGAAAGTGCTAAGGCTTTGGGCAGTTGGCATGCGATGGTGGCACATCAGCAGTCACCTCAGGTAGAGATGCTGTGCTGGTCCTGGGCCTTTTGTGCTTTCTCGGGCTCTCTCCATGTAGAGTCCTGCATTGCTCCAACATCCAAACTGTCCAAGGAAACTGGGAGTCCCTAAACTGGTGATTCACCCTTTTCTGGAAGGCTTGGAATAAAAATGTGAAAGAGAAACACTATCTTATCCTTTTTCCTGGGGAAGAAAAAAAACCAAAACAAAACACAGCCAAACCAGTTGCTGCGGATGGGAACCTCTCCATCCTGTCCCAAGGACTTTCCTCCTGTAGGACTCAAATGTATGTCCTTGGGCTTCGACACCGGGGTAGGAAAATGCTCCTCCCCTAGCGACACCAGGGGATTGGGGGAAAATCTGCATGCAGTGCTGTCTCTTCTCTGTCTGCTAAGCCTGAAGGATTTTCAACTAAGTGATGAGTGTGCTGCGGACAGGTCTTGGAGATGCAGGAAGATCTGAGTCAGAACACAGAACTCAAACCCATACATAGCAAATCTTCAGACCCTCTGTGGTGGTCAGTGCCCTGTTTTGGTTTTTGTCAGTTGTTTAAAACTAACGCAGTCTGGTTTGTCCTCCGTTTTACTGTGTGGCTCCACAGAATATTGTAGCTTGGAAAGTGGTGGTGGTTGGATGGCAATAAGAGGTTCGTTGAAATTAGGGCTGTTGTGGGTGTCCAGTAGCCTGAGACTGAATTCAGACAAATCTGGGGCTACACCATCTCTGAAAGGGTGAGCCATCCTTCTTGTTCCCAGTCCCGCTGATTCCTTTGCATGGTATCTAGCAATTACAAGGTGAGTCACATCAGTCCTGATCTGACTGAAAGACCAACTCATCAAAAACCAGCTATGATCTCTAGAATTGAAAGAAGGGAGAGGGCTGAGGAAGGGGTGGGACTGCCTCTTCTTAGCAGGGTGCAATTATTTTTATGACTAGCTTAAGCAATCCCCAGCAGGTCCTTTCCTCCCCCAGCCTTAGCAGGGTTGGCTTGTGGATGGGCCTTTCCCATCAAGGCTGTTCCCTTGGTCCGGCTGAGACCAGGAGAGTCCTCCTGGGGCTGGGAATCCACAGCTGGAAGTACCTGGGGGCTGGGAATGTCCTCAGGGGATGTATCTGTATGCTTCTCCTGTTCTCTGCTTTTTTGGTGCAATGCCTTCAGGAATGTTGCCAGACCAGGTTGGTAGTAAAGTGGACATAGTGAGCACCCAGTCAACCTCCCAGTTCCTCAGAGGCAGTAGGAAGTCCTCAAGTTGAGAATACATTAGTGACCAGCTGGTAAGAACAGATTTGTCATTGTGACCATGGAAGCAGGATTTGGTGGGTTTGGTTTTTGCATGTACTGAAGATCTAATGAAGTGTTGTGAATGACCATGGGACCTGGTTGAAGTTATTAACTTACCTTGCAGGTTTTACCTGTTACATACATGTGCTGGGAGCTGCTGGTCTAGCTCCTGAAACAGCACATTGCACATCCTTTCACTGACCCTCTTTTTCTGACAGGAGCTAGGCTGCTGCCTGCCTTTTTTTCTCCTTGTGAACTTCATACAGCAGAAGCCTTTACTGCAGTTAAAAGAATTTGGCTGAGACACTTTCAATGGACCAAACCCCCACCTTTTGTAATAGTCAAGTGGATGGTACTCTCATCTGTAATGGGAGCAGCCATAGCTAATGGGTGTGCTGCAGGATACTCAGCCCCCTTAGAATGCTTTTTAATCAGCTCTAGAGTGGATACCAATAAGGTATAGTTTTACCTGGTGTTTTGTTCTGGTTTCCAAAGCTAATTAAAGAAAAAAAAGCTGAATCTGCAGTCAGTGTGGAAGTTAACACTGAGACCCGGCTGTGGGCAGTGCTCCCTTCCTGGAGGAACAGATTCCCCGTGCTAGGACGAATCCGTTGGATTTAGTTGATGAACAGTTGGTTTTTCTTCCCTCTGCAGTCTTTTGAAATCACAGTTGTTTAAAGTAGAAGCTTGAAAACAAGACTACATTATTTAATTTTGTTATGAAAAGGCTTTTAGAGCACAGTGGGTAAGCTTCGGAGTTCTTCTGTAAGTGTTCCTGTCACTTGTCTGGAATGTTAAGTATTGCAACGGTTACACATTTCTCACTGCACTTACAGCTCTGAAGTTTTCTCCAAAGAAGGAGTAGAGAAATGTAGGTGTATAGCAGACAATTTTTTCCCAAAGCTCTTTCCCCCTTTCTGTTTAAAAGCGAAGCAGCAATAGCGAACGTGGCTTCAAAACAGCGCATGGATAACGTAACTTCAAAGTAGAATTCCTGTTTTTGTCATTCCACAACGTGTAATAGAAAACTGCAATGACCCTTCTCCAGTTTTAAGATAGAAAGTAGTAGGAAAGTCCTTCCTCTCTAAAGAGCTACCTGCAGCAGATCCAAAATCACAGTACCCATAAATCATTGGCATCTGTCTGGTTGCCTCATGGTGTAAGAATGTAGCAGCCAGCAGCCTGACTGGGACAGGGATCCATCCCACCTGGTGCTCTGGGTCCAGCCATGGCTGGATGCCTCTGGAAAAATACCTAAACAAACCTGAAGTCTCCCCTCATACCCTGCCTGCCTTTTCACCCTGCAGTTCTTGTTTGGTTAAGAAGGGCTTCTCTGCCCTTTTTGCTTTGCTATTTAGCATCTGTAGGGGAATTTCTTTACGAATTTCTTTACTTTGTGCATGTCCACTCTCCCCTTCCACTCACCCTCTGTGCAGCCACAGCATTCTTTCAATCTACAGTAAAAGTACAGATCATTTTCCTCATTTTGAAGCTGGCTTTACCTTCATTTGTGGGTTGCTGGTTTTGGTACTGGGTGAGATGATTAACAGCCAGTTCCAGTTTGCCTGCTGGGTGCCACAAGATTTGATAGGCGTTTGTCATATTCCCCGTGAGATGGCTCGTGGGAGCTTTACATACCTTGGATCTCGTTTCTGCCCCTTGCTGGACCTTTTTCAGTTCCATAAGAAGTTCTTTTTCTGAGGTTAGGAGACCAGAACTGCACATACCATTTAAAGTGTGGGTAGAGTGGCAAAAAATTGTTTGTTGAGTGCAATATTTGTGTTTTATGGTTTGATCTCTATGCCTTCTTTAATAATTCCTGGAATTGCTTTGCTTTTTTTGCCTTATTCCAAACACTGTACCAATAATTTAATGAAGCTGTGAATCGAAACACTGAGCAATATTGATGAATTGAGAGCACACACACACACACATATATATATATATATATATAAAGCTGAGGTTGTTTTTCCCCAAGAGATAAATTGCTTTTTGTTTACCTACATTTAATGTTATTTGCTGGTTTTATTGTGCAGTTAGTCTCATAAGGGCCTTCTGTGATTCCGTGCAGTTTGCTGTTATCCTTGGTTATCTTAAATAAACCTCTAGCATCAGCACACTTGCAAGTCACCAAAACTGATGTCTTAATATGAATGCACTGCTTGTTCTGGACTTCTGGAATCCGGTGGTTAATGGATTATGTTTTTGGAATTATGAAGCAAGAGACATCATTTCAGAGTGCTTGTGCAGCTTGCAGGCTGAACGTTTGAGCTGTGGATGTTGTAACTGTAGAGAACTCTCCTCACTTAGTATGTAGCTTGTTTTGTATCCCAGACATGAAGCTGTTGGTGTCTGTGCTGTGCTTGGAGAGCCTGTATTTCAGAATCTTTCACGGGTCTGCCTTTTGGGACTGTGTAAGTGACCCAAAAGTGTCATTCCCTCATTATTTGGGCAAAAGTTGTCAGCCTAAATGTATCAAAACAGAAGAACTTGTACAAGTAGAGAGTGAAAGTGTACTGACCCCATTGCTCTTGGGTGTGAATATTTCTATTTTTCTCTGTATCTTGGGTGTTTGATGTTTTAAAAATGCTCAATATCCTCACATTTGAGGGATCGGTTGTTTCTATTTTTCTGGAAATCTTAAAATATAATTCCAAGATTATGTATAATTTTCTTAATAGTTCACACCTTTTAAATAGATAAAACTGCTTAATACCCCTTAATGACTTGGGTTTTTTTCAACCAAAGGCAAAGGGCTAAAACCTTCTTTGCTGCTTAACCCTTTCTCACCTCACAGGCACGGGGAACTGGTTTTTTGTATTCTAATTGAGCCTTAGTTTTGTGACAGCAATATTAGCATAAATAAGAATATTAAATAATGGATGAGATTAAAATAATCACAGTAGGAAAAAATACACACACACACACACACACCCCCCTCCAGTTTTGAGGTTTCTAAAGAGTCCATAGGAGTAACCCTGCAAGTGTTTCACGTTGGCGGGGTGGATGTGTCCTGTCAGTTTACAGTAGAGAGCAGAGCCATGCTATTGGGCAGAACACTTTTAAATTATTATTTATGGCGTTATATTTGCAGCTGGTCTAAAAGGCAGGGCTGGCTTCACATGCCTCCACCAGAGCAAGGAGAGCCAGCTCCTGAACGAGACTCCCTTTTGTTTCCTGGGCTATGTGTGCTCTGGAGAGAGAGTCTGCTGGGAAAGGGTACAGGTCAGAGCGAACAGTCACATTTCCGTGTGGGAGTGCAGTCTTTCTGTCTGATATTTTGGGCTTGTTTTGGCTCTTTTCCCCCCTGATTAATTTTATAATTGGTACTGTAGTGCTAGCATTAATCAGATCTTTTCCAGTAACATCTGTTGATAGGTATTTTGTTTAGTACTGTGATACGAGGGACCTGTCTCTCTTGACTGTCTTGTGGGGTTACTGCTCTTAATTCCACTGCAGCTTTTGAGTCTTAAACTTCTACTTCACTCTTTTTCCTCCTGCTTTTTTGAGGTGTGAGTAAAGGGAAAGGAAATCTTCAGTAATTCAGACTTTCTCCCTAAGATAAAATATAAAATAGAGTTTTAGAAGGAGTATTTGCTTTTTAAAACAATAGCGAAATAATATTGTAGCTCTCATTTCAATTGTTAGTGTTCTGTGTTAATCTGCAGAAAGCTTCATTTGGCTAATGAGCATTTTATTATTTATTTTAAAATTTAGTGGTGGGCAGAAACAAACTTACTGTTGGTTCCTAATACTGTGGTGTTCTTCAGAAGCATACGGGTAGTCTTCGTCTGTGCTGTCTGCCTGTTGGGAAGCTGGGTGGAGTAGGGCTTTTTGCACTTACAATGGTATTGGTGTCCTCTGTTTTCAGTGCTGAAACCCCAGCCTCCTCTTCCTTCTTAGAAAAGGGGGGAAATTGGTGCTGAGAGGTCATAAATTGACTTTAGGAGCCTAAGTGAGCAGCCGCTTTTAGAACCTGTAATGCTAATTCATGTCTTGTCCTTGTTTTAAATTAAGTCGGACTCGTTTGTATCTTTTTTTAAAGTGTAATTGTGCAATCTCCTTTCAGTGACAGTCACTACTAGAGCTTATTTTCACTGGAAAAACAGGAGCAGTGGTACCTAACCCTGCCCATCCTCTAAATATCTTTGAAGTGTCTGGGAAGGTGGTTCTACCTTTGAGTTTCAGTAAATCACAAATAGTGTTTTTCAGTGTTGATGTATGGATGTGTTAAAGTAATGCTGTGATGAAACATGAGGATTATGGTTAGTTAGTTTGTTTAGTTTCACTTCTTTACATCACTTTGTTCTGTGGTGGCAGTTCTTGAAGCAAATACTGTTTCAGATTTTCAGGAACATTTCTAACCCATGCATTTTTTACAGATGTGTTCTGGATGGGACACGTTTGCCTGCACAGTCTTTCGTCACTGATGACCTCTGTGATGTATTTGTAAGAGCATAAATGGGTTGCACTGTAAAAGCTAATGTTAGTCTGCACCTCTTTTGGAGATTATACATCCCGGGGGTCGAGCTACTGTGTGACGTGCTAGAATAAACAGATCCCAAGTGTATACTGCTTTTACTGTCCATGTGAAGGTCGTGTGTGCGGTGTGTACCTGGCATGTTGTCACGTGTGTCAGACTGATGTGCTCTGTAGAACTGGTAACTGTATTGCAAGGGGCCATTGCTGAATGTCTGCAGGCCAGCTGGAGCTCCTGCTTTATCCAGATGGACAGGCAGGGTTGTCAAGCTCTGCCCAAATGTATGATAGGTGTGTCATGGCCAGTGCCCTAACTGACATGGCCAGTACCTTCATTAGAACACTGGTTTACTAGCTCTGTGAGCTGTCAAAAACCCATGGTTCTCATGTACTGGATTTGTTGCAAGAGTGTAGTTTTTTTCTTTGAGGTAATTTCTTAAATGCAGTCAGCTTCACAACAAGCTGTGCACTGAAATGTGGTTACTTCTCAAACATGCTATGGACAGCTTTTTTTATGTAGCCTGCAGAACATCAAAAATATCTTTCAATAGTAATGATGCCACTTTTACTAAACAGTTCTGTCCTTTTGGGGATTTTCAGTTTTAGTTCTCAGCTGGGTAAGATTAAAAGCACGAGTGTACAATTCTTAAACATGAAAAAGGCAAGAAATGCAATTGTGGCAACTTGGTCCTACCTGTAAACATTAGAATCTGCTTCTGGAATCTGCTAGGCAGTTGTACCACTTAAAATGATGTGTGTGTAGCAAACATAGCATCATGGGGCTTTTCTGGTTTGGGTTTTGGGTTTCTTAGGAGTGTCTCACTTCAAATTATCTCTCAGTTATTTACTCCTCTGTGAAGGCGTTCTGATTATTAGTAGCCATATGGCAGGACTGGTGCATTTTTGACATTCTGATGATGAAACTGCGACAGCAAACAAAGTTTTCTGTGTCTGCTCATGCCAGCTTGCAGAGCTGAGGGGAATCTATAAACAAATATTTTCAGTGTCTTAAAATGAAACTTCCTGTTGCTTCTGTTAACAGCACTTAGGGACCTGAGGAGGCAAAACTCCTGGAGTTTTACTGACTTTGAAAGAAGTAATACTTGAACTACACTTGTTTGCAGCTGAGGTAGTGATGTGGAGTAAGGAGTGTGTATAAGTGTACGGGGTAAATTGTGCGACCTGGAATGATTTAGTATTCGTAATCACTGTGGGTTTGTGTTGCATGTCTCATGCACTCAGTGATCAGTTGGCTTTGAAATACTTCACTTTAAGAGATAGGTACAGCTAGAGATGATAGGTACAGCTAGAGATGATAGGTACAGCTAGAGATGATAGGTACAGCTAGAGATGATAGGTACAGCTAGAGATAGGTCCAGCTAGATGAGTTTCGTGTTTCTAATCAGCTGCAGGATATTGGGCTCAGATAAACCTGATCACTTCCACTCAGAATTTGTAAGACTAAGAGGAGGAAACTTCAGCTCCCCTTTCAGTCTTCCATCCTGTCTTCTGACTCAGGGGAGATGAAGAAAACAGCTGCCAGCTATCTCAGTCTTGCAAGAGGGAAGGAGATCCCAATGAGTCTAGCCTTGCTGGTAGCCCGTGCTTCAAAATATGGCTTTTTGCTAGTCTGCCCTTTCTTGGGTTGTCTTCCAGAATGAGCAGATGTTGTGATAACTGCAATGTTAGGGTCTGCTGGAGCTGCTCCTCATTTGAGTAATGTCAGCTTTGTTTTCTGGGGTTTTGTTTCTTTGCTTGTGGCTGGAGTGATGGTATTGACCATTGTCTGCTGTTTGAGAAAACCTGAAGGCAAGGTGAAGATGGTTAAGTGTCCTGACTGTGGTCTGTGGAGCATGGTGGGAGACTTGTGGGTTCTTCTCAGAGATAATACTCATTATAATGTGACTAGTGTTGAATTTTGTAAAATACCAAGTGTTTATTAACATGATTTTTAATAATAAATATTTTCAGGGAATCTGACTACTTCAACTTCTTTAAATTTCTATAAAATACTTTTTTCTCTGCAGCTGCTATTACTCTTTCAGTACTCTAGTTACCAATCTGGTGGTAATCTTTTCTCAGATCCAGTGTTGTTGGTAGTCAGGCTGTTGCCTGAATACTCCCACGGTATTTTCCTTCCCACAGTCAGACATAAAGAACACTGCTGCCCTAATAAGCCTTTTTTTTGCCAGCTAACGAGTGAACTCGGCAGCATGGGTCACTTATAAAATAGTCTCGGTTCAGTGCCATTTGTGGAAAGAGGACTGCAAAAATTATTATCATTTGGAGTGGAGCTGTAGGAAGTGCTCGGTTCTTGGTAGGAATTCCTTTTTAAAAACATAGGTCAGTCACATGCATTCTATTTGGCTCTAATTTGTGGTCTTTACTGACTTCTGGTCTTAAATAGAGCATTATCAAAAAAGACGTTGCATTTCATTTGTATTTTATGTTTAAAGTGTCTTTCTTTCTGCTTGTAGATTTGTTTGTAAATGCATCATAAACAGACAGCCCAGAATGAAGAAAGCAAGCAGGAGTGTTGGCTCAGTGCCCAAAGTGCCTGGAGTAAATAAAACTCAAACAACTGAAAAAGCCAAACCAGAAAACGGCTCCTCAGTGTCTGCAGTAACAAAACTCTCCAAAACTGGGACGTCAGCCTCTCTTTTGAAGGTAATAGCCAATAGCATGTTGTGTTTACTTATATTTTTTATAAGAAGGCTTTAAAAAGGGTAAAACTTTAAGACGTATCTTTAATGCAGCTTAGACTAGAGGTTTGTTTATGGGTAACTGAAGGGAATTTGTACAGCTACACAGCACTGGGCAGGGGGATAGGACCTTGTGTGACATTCCTGCTGTATGGTTTTGTATTGCAATGTGTGATGTGATGGAAAGCAATATACTTGGCAGAACTTGCCTGTCGTGCTAAAGGAGAAGAGTGGAAGTTGCTTTCCGATGAATGTTGTTAGTAGTGTCATGTGTTAAGCTTGAATGGTGTGTCAGTGAGTAATGGGATTTATAAGAGTTACTCACTACTTCTGAAAGAAGAACTAACGAGGTATCTAACATGAGAAACTTTTTGGTATCAGTGATCCATGTCAAGTCAGTGCAGTTGCATTCTTCGAGCTGTTTGGGCCTTTGCTTTCTGTGAAGTACTGCTTAAGCTGAATTTTCACAAGTTGATTCTTGCTTCTACAACAAGTTCAAAGGTAGAGGTTTTCTCTTATATTAGCAAAACAGGGCAATAGATCTACGAGCCTATGGTTTTCCACAACCGAGAACAGTAATACACACCAAGGTGTGTTGGTGTGAAGTTTTCACCTGGGAGCAAACGCATCTGGGTTGAATGGTTGCTATGAGCCTGCCTGGTCTGCCTCCCTCTCCTGGCATGGACACATGGCTGGGCCCACCTACTTTTGCCTTTCTGCAGCCCAGTATGCAGAGCTGTGACACTGCTGCTGCCCTGGAGCAAATGAACAGAACAAGGAAAAGGGCTGGTGTCTGCAACTGGGACCTGAAGCATTCTCGCCTACAGGAAGCCAGATAGGCCATTTAAATAACTGGCAAATAAAGACCTAAAATTAAAGAAGTGGTAAGGGCTGAGGTCTCTGTAATAGCTATGCAGGATTACCGAAGTCAGAAGGTGTGTTCCCATTCTCTCCTTGCTTTTCTTTTATGGAAGGATGGTTAATAATTTTGCTGATGAACTTGCAAGCCAGGTTTCAGCTAGACTTTTCTCCCAGTGCCCCCCCCCTTTCCTCTGCCACCCAACGTTATCCTGCACTTTTCTTAACTTTAAATAATCTTTTGATGCTTGTTGACACTACTTGTTTTGTATTTCTAGAAACCACTCAAAGAACACAGAAACAAAACTCCTTTATAGTTTGCTTACCAAGTTTCTTATGTCATACCTCTCAGTGAGATGAGAGGAGGAGGAGGATGATCTAACACTGAAGAAATTTGACCCAGTATGCTTTCACAATTTTACTTATATTAGTAACACTTCTGGCTATGTTTGGGTGTAGGATCATAAGTTATGACAATTGTGTGTTTGAAAATTTTTCTCTTAATTACTTAGACTTATCTCACCTTTATGTTACAGCCAGGCTTACTCATACGGTTGGATGTCTTTTACTTGTTCAGCTGCTGTTGTGCCAACTATGTGACTTAATAACAATGATGAAACTTACCTTCTTTGATTTTTTTCCATACTTATAAAACAAAGATAGTTGTGATCTTTTACTGATACTGGCAAATCACATTTATAATTACTGTCTCAAAAGAAGTATCAATAACAAGTTGTATTATTTTTAAAATATTTTTTGTATAGTTTTATATTTGATCTTGTTGATGAAGCATTTGGCACATTGTTTTCCTCACAGTGGCTGTAGGATCTTCTCTTAGACTTGATGAATTGGTGTGTATATTATGACTGTATTAAATAACTTCACCCGCAACAGCTTACTAATTTATTTGGTCCTCAAAGTGGGCATATAGATACAGAAAACTTTGAGTTGGATATTGAATGAGAAGCCACTATTTAGGGGTAGAAATCCACTCTCACAGTACAGTAATAATGTTGCAAAATGGAAAATTGCTTTGTAATTATAGTACTTTTTTTTTCCTATCCCCTTCATGATATAATCATAGTCTGCTGTTCAGCTTTGGGTGAGCTTCTTTCACTCCGCATTGTTCCTCTTCTTTGTGGCATTTTCAAAGCATGTGGACAATGAACACAGGAAGAAACTCTGAGACCCACCCTTCTGTACAGCTGAGCACTGCTCCAGAAATTGGTTTGTCTGTCTGCTTCAAAATGCCTTTTTGGTGGTCACTACTTTGCATGGTTTTGGCTCCCACTTTGCCCAGGACTTTTGTAAATGTTCAGTACCTCCCCCACCCCGCACAGTTATCACAGCAGAGGGTTAACTGCCAGTTGTTAATCTGTCAAAAAATACTCTGCAAATAAGTGTGTTCTTATTTTTCAAGATCATTGTTTTTGTGACTTCTTTAGCGAACAAGCTTGTGATCCTACTGACACTCACATCTGTAATTAGATAGCAGCTGTACTTCATACAAATCAATTACAAAATCCAGTGTCCCTGAGGAGCCAAGAATTGAACACCAATATTTGAATATTAAAAATGAGACTGTGTTTTCAGTATTCATGTGTCTAGGCTTCAGCATTCTGTTTGCAAAATGCAGTAACTTAATTACAAATTGTTGTGAAGTCTGCTGTTTGAAGCACTCCAATGCATCAACAGCAAGCATCAAAGAAAATCCCAGGTAGAAATAATTAGATGTATTTATAAAGGGATTTGAATGAGGTTCAGTAGATAGGAGATACATGTTGAGAAACTAAGATGCAATTATTTGTAGAGGTGATCTTTCAAGTTTCATTGCACTGAAAGAAAGGTATGAGGGGAAAATGGGTATGACTTGTGTAATTATGAAGTGGGTTTTATATAAAAAGTAAGTCCGGAAGAACATTTCTAATTATGATATTTTCTAGTTTTTCCTACTTTAATATAGGGGGTTTAATGCTAAGCAGGATTGCACTGTTCTCAGTAAGTGGGAGAAACTGTTCTTCCTTGAGGAAAAAGCTGTTTAATAAACATACTACATTGATTTTGCTACCATTAAAAATATACACTACAAAAATACTTTGTTTTTTAAAGTCAAGAATGGTTGCCATTGTGGAGCATTAAGAAAAGAGCTGCTGGTTTGTAATTTTTCCAAAGCTTTGCTAATTTTCTTTGCCAAGAGTATAGCGTTACAGTTTTGAGAAACTGTTTACTAATTGGCTGCAGAGGAGGCAGTGCCTTCCAACCTAGACTAGAAATAGCTTATGGGTAAATTGGAGGAAGAATGGCTGTCTTAAATTCCTTTGTTCAGCGAGGACTGGAGATGACTAATGTCAGAAAGTGTGTATTTTACTTAGATTTTATTTTTTTTTTAATCCACCCCCCCAAGCTGAGCCACATCTTGACCTATTTGGCTTGGTAACATATACTTGTACTATAAGTGTCTGAAAGCTTAATCTGATTTCCCCACTCTTCCAACAGGGTAAAAATTGCTGACAGCTAATAGTCCATTTCAGCTATCACGTTTGCAGGCTGGTTGGCAGATTCAGTAGCAAAATAGAAAATCACCTTTCCGTGCCTTTTTGTAACACCTTGGTTTAAGTGATAGTTGCATCACAAGGTTGTTTCCCTCATGCTCTACCCCCATGCCCACAAAATTAGTTTAGATTAAATATGGAATCTGATTAGACTGCAGGTTGTGCTCAGCTCTTCTCCTCTGCACAAGTAGTGTGGACTTTTTTATTTTCCTGTTGGTACTTCCACTGTATCTGCTGTTCTGCCTGGGAGTGACAGAGCAGATCAAGGAACTGATCTGGCTCCTCGGAGGAAGAAGCCTTTTGAGAGGGCTTCAGTTTACACAGGCAGTGTGTAAACACATGGAGAAGAGCAGGACAGAACAGTGGCTTTTTCATAGCAGCAGAGCCAGCTTAGATGCACATCACACGAGAGCCTCAGAGTAATGTGTTTTCTTTCAGCCTTTTATAAACCTTTTTAGAAGGCTATACCATTTCCTATGTGATTCAGTAAAAACATTCTTGTTCTAGAGGATTTTATCCTTACAAATACCGGCTTCTCTCTGTAAATTATATGTGTTTCTAACAACTGCACGCAGAACAAATATGTTCTCTTTCCAAGCTCCCTTTTGTTTTGCAGCTGCTCTTCTTTGTAAATGACACAAATCCCATCCATGCCCTTTCCGTGGTATCATGATCAGTGTTCCTAACTGTTCTGAAATTCACATTTGCAAAAATGAACTATTTAGAGTGGAGTGAGATGCAGCTCACTTTTTTTTTAAATTAAGCAAGTGTACCTTCACTCGTGCTGTAGGCTTGTAATGCCTGGCATATAGTTTTTAACATGAATATGCATGGGAGCTAGAAATTATAAGCCTGCAGAATTTGAAAATCATGATGTAAAGCAACTGGTTAACTCCTAAGCCCGACCTTTTAGCTGGGATGCTGGTTGAGACTTCAGATGATATCCAGCTGAATAATACAGTTAAGGAATGCTGCTAACACAGCTGTTTCCTTTTAATTTTTCTTGCCCTTACAGTGGGAAAAGCATTTAGCATATTTTATTGTTTCACTGTTTGAAAGTTGCATTTGAAAGAGTTGTGAGGCCTGCCAATTAATACTTAAAAACTTGGTATTTCTAGAGTGTGCTTTATTCTGCAAGCTGTATTTGGTGGTTTAATTATCTAAGAATTGTCTTCATTTTTATGCGTAAGCAAACTCTCAGCCAACATTGAGAAGTATTATACTATGTTGTGTTACTGTACTTCCTTAATTTTTTTTTTCCTTGGTATTGAAAGATTAATAATTTTTTCTGGGGGAGAGAAGACTCAGTTTCTGTGGTCAGTCCTATGTAAGGAGTTGAAATTCAGTTTCAGCTTACCGGCTCTGCTCGGTGCACTGCGTTTCTGCTTGTCAACATTCTTGCATAGACACATGACTGGTCAAATATGTACTTTTTCAACTGATGGAATCTTTAACAGAAGAAATGTTGGCTATGCAGACTTCTCAGCCAGCTGTCTTAAAGCTGCTTCTTCCTTTTCTTTCAGACTAAGAGTAATGATGACCTCTTAGCGGGGATGGCTGGTGGTGGTGGAGTGACAATGACCAATGGTGTCAAGGCAAAGAAGAGCACTTGTGTATCAACAGCATCTTCAGCTTCAGGGACCACTATGAACAGTCTGGAAACTAAACCCAAAACTCTCGCAGGTAAATAGTTATATTGATCCTTAAAGATGGCATGTGGGTGGCTTTTTACTCTCCTATTTTAAATTGAGGATTCAGGCTGCCTAATGAAGTGGTCAAATCAAACACCTTTTTTAAGAATGTAATTGCCTTTTTGGAGGGTGTTCCTTTTAATTTTTTCAATACTGATTATGGAACTACTATCTAAAACTAGGTAATATAATTAATCTAGAGAATCATAAAGTTGTCTAAAATCACTTAGTATGTCTGTTAAAAATCCACGCCACAAGCACTGAATCTTTAAGATGTCATTGCTTGTTGCAGTCAACATTTTGGACATTCTGTATTGCTTTATAGAAATAAAGTGAGGGAGCTTTCAGAAACTTCAGAAAAGTGAAATTATTCAGTGTTATCAATATGGATGGAAAATAAGTCTTTCCTTCCATTGCTGTGTTTTGGATTCAGTAAAGCTTGCAAAGCTGTAAAGTATCTGGACATAAAGTAGTAATAATCTACCCTTGTCTTTATGAAATGAGATGAAAATACAAAAAACCTTAAGTTTTGTTTAATAATAATATACAGTTCATCACTAAAGCTTGTTTTCAAATCTACTGAAAAGAGACAAATTTGAACTTGTAAGAATAGCACTGCTGCAGTTTTTGTGCACTTTATCAGAAGCTGTTGAAGAAGGAAAAAAGTAACTTGTGAATGTTAAGTTTTGTCTAACTCATTTTCAACTTTCTGGTAAAGCATAACAGTTGGTAAAGTGTGTGTCAATTAAAGTATAACCCCAGTGACAAATGATTAAAGTTGTATGAATGTATTTTATGAAATATATTTACCAGTGTGATTCAGAAAATCAAGCTGATACGAAATGAAGTCTTCTATTACAGATACTGTATTTAAATTCATATTCCTAACTTTCAAAAACCGTGTAGGTACAAGTTCCACAACTAAGCGTAGCACTTCATCTGGAAATAAAGAGTCCAGCTCTTCTAGAGAAAGAATGCGCGATCGGTCTCGTTTAAGCCAGAGCAAAAAGCTGCCTTTGACTGGCCAGGGGCCCAATGATCCGGTACTGGCAAAACGCTCCCGTAGCCGCACCAATCCGGAACTGGATATTCGTATGAGCAAGTCCAAATCAGACAATCAAATCAGCGACAAAGCCGCGCTGGAAGCAAAGGTGAACGATCTTTTGACCCTAGCGAAAACTAAAGATGTGGAAATCCTGCATCTGAGGAATGAACTGAGGGATATGCGTGCTCAGCTGGGACTTAACGAAGATCAACTTGAAGGTGATGAGAAATCTGAAGAAAAAGAGGCCATTGTTGTCCATCAGCCAACTGATGTAGAGTCTACGTTGCTACAGTTACAGGAGCAAAACACTGCCATCCGAGAAGAGCTCAACCAGCTGAAGAATGAGAATCGAATGCTAAAAGACAGACTAAACGCGTTAGGCTTTTCTTTGGAACAAAGGCTGGACAACTCTGAAAAACTCTTTGGCTATCAGTCTTTGAGTCCAGAGATTACAGCTGGCAACCACAGCGATGGTGGTGGTACTCTGACATCTTCAGTGGAAGGTTCTGCTCCTGGATCAATGGAAGATTTGTTAAGTCAGGATGAAAACACTTTGATGGATAACCAGCATAGTAATTCCATGGATAATTTAGACAGTGAGTGCAGTGAAGTTTATCAGCCGCTCACTTCAAGCGATGATGCCTTAGATGCTCCATCATCTTCAGAGTCTGAAGGTGTACCAAGCATAGAAAGATCCAGGAAGGGAAGCAGTGGCAATGCAAGTGAAGTTTCTGTAGCTTGTCTGACAGAACGGATACAT
The DNA here is from genome assembly GCA_024336885.1 of Actenoides hombroni. NCBI lineage: Eukaryota > Metazoa > Chordata > Aves > Coraciiformes > Alcedinidae > Actenoides > Actenoides hombroni. The sequence goes on from WUAM01000275.1 coordinate 3,419,904, forward strand.
CAGATGGAAGAAAATCAACACAGTACAGCTGAAGAGCTCCAGGCCACCCTTCAAGAGCTTGCAGATTTGCAGCAAATAACACAAGAGCTAAACAGTGAGAATGAAAGACTTGGCGAGGAAAAAGTAATCCTCATGGAATCCTTGTGCCAGCAAAGTGACAAGTTGGAGCACTTCAGCCGGCAGATTGAGTATTTCCGGTCCCTTTTAGATGAACACCATATTTCCTACGTGATTGATGAAGATATGAAAAGTGGTCGCTACATGGAGTTAGAGCAGCGTTACATGGACCTTGCAGAGAACGCTCGCTTTGAGCGAGAGCAGCTGTTAGGTGTTCAGCAGCACTTGAGCAACACTTTGAAGATGGCAGAACAAGACAACAAGGAGGCCCAAGAAATGATAGGGGCATTAAAAGAACGAAATCACCACATGGAACGGATTATTGAGTCAGAGCAGAAAAGCAAAACAGCAATAGCATCTACCTTAGAGGAGTACAAAGCCACGGTAGCCAGTGACCAGATTGAGATGAACAGGCTGAAAGCTCAGTTAGAGCATGAAAAGCAGAAAGTGGCCGAGTTGTATTCTATACACAACTCTGGAGATAAATCAGATATACAAGATTTGCTGGAGAGTGTGAGGCTGGATAAAGAAAAAGCAGAGACCTTGGCCAGTAGTCTGCAAGAAGAGCTGGCGCACACTCGCAATGATGCCAATCGATTGCAAGATGCCATTGCTAAGGTAGTGTTTAAACCAACCTGTTGTATTTTAACATCCCGTATACACCATGACTTACTGTTGGTCACTGCAGTTCTTTTAGAAGTTAAGAATTAATTATGAGGCTAATCAGATTGCAGCAGTGTTAGGATTGCTTACTTTACCTTTGTTATGAAAATGACAGTGGCCTTTTAAAAAACTCCATGGATACATTCAGCCACAGGGTAACTGCCATGTTACCTTAAAATACTGGTATTTAAACTCTGCAACTTATTTTAACAGACAAACTTAAACAGTATGTAAACAGATACTGTCTGAATTTTGTGTTTAAATTGCATGCCTTCTGCAAGAGTTTCAAGGGATGTTGCAGAGAAGGGTAAAGGGGAATCAAAGTCTGAAGTGGCAACCCAGTTGTTGATGGCTTGGAGGACCTTTCACAACCAAAGCCAACAACCATTTTAATAAGCTTTTAAATAGTTATTATTAAATATGGCAAATACACATAGGTTTTTTACTAATGATCCACTCAGGAGCACTTGTGTGTTGCCTAGGTTTTGGATTGAAATGTGTATTTCTAATTCTAGAACAGCTATTTTGACTCAAATATGACAAATTTATCTAGTAATTATATTTAGTAAAAGGTTTCCATA